>JBBPBO010001985.1:37764311-37897790 GCA_037974295.1 Cicer cuneatum | reverse complement strand
TGCAGAATTTCCCCAATAAGCTTAGTGTCTAAATTGATAATCTTCCCTTTAACTTTAGACACTAATCTATTCCCATCCTTTTCTAGGTTACAGAAGAAAACCCTAACTAGGTCAGGATAAATGGGACCATTGTATCCAATAAATTCTTCCAATTTTTGAGCCTTCAGCAACTCAGGAAATTTAAATTTAGAAAAGGAGTCAAGCGTACCAATTTTGGGGGTTACCAGTTTTTTGTCAGAGAAGTGGGTTCTGAATCTGTCCAGTTCTTCTGGGGAATGAAGTAATCTGGATAGGTCAGCCATGTTGTCGTTTCTGCGTTTCTTTGAAGGACCCATAGAAGCAACCTTGGTTCTTGGTTCTCTTTTGCGTGCATCCATTTTTGAGAAGATGAAGTTTACGGTGTTTTTGGGAATTTCGGGTTTTGATTTTGATTTCACAGTAATCTCAGATGCAATGGATGATGAGGGGAAGGTTTAGATATGTCTGTATTAAGGTTTAGGGATAGGTTTGGATGAAGATTTTGAAGAGAAAAAATCAGAGACTTTGATTGTAATTGGCTACCAGTTTTTGTATTCGTAACCTAAAACTGTTAACATTCCCTTTTATATATAAAAAAAAATTTCGAAACTGTAGTCGACTACAGACTTGGCGTATTCGAATACAGATTTTTCTGGGTACGTGTATTCGACTACACCTTGTCTGTATTCGAATACGACAGTAAAAATTTCGTTTCCAAAGTGAAATTTTTAACAATAAGCAGACCAAAAATATTTTAAACATGTAGAAAAATATACAAAGATGTCAAAGAATCATATATCAAGTAAAAAAAATAAAAAAAATTTAGAATTAACAGTGATATGACTTACAGATCTTTCAAACCTTTTTAAGATCATTCTTATTTAGAATGCTTAGTTCCTTCTATATTTTGTAGAATGAATCTCTAGGTAATGGCTTTGTAAACATATCCGTTATCTGAATACCACATTTTTTAGGTTCTTGTGTGTATTCCTGCAAAACAAGTTTATTTGGTACCCAGAGTGCTTTGGGTCCTTGAATGTTAGTACCTTTCTTGACCCACACATAATGCCCTTGTGGAACACCAATGTTCCTAAAGTAACAAGCATTAGGTGTGTGACCATTAAGACCACAATAAAGACATTTTGGACTTGTTTTAGGAAAGCAAGGTTTCTCTTGAATAATACTTTTCTTAGAACAAAGATGATTCTTTTGAACAGCCATTACTTTCTCATCTTTAGATTGGTTACTTGCTTTTACAAAGATAGTTTTACCAATACTTGGTTTATCAAATTGTGAGTAACCAAGTCCTCTTTTGTCATTTGAATATCTTTGCATGCTAAGTATATTTTCCAAACCAAATTGTCCCTTTTCGTACCTTTCTATAACTCTATTCATTTGGACAATTTTAAAAGAAAGTGAATCACATTTAATGCATGTAGAAATCTGTTTTTGTTTTTCAGAATTTTGTTCCATAGTGTCAATCTTTTCATTTAGGGATAAAATCTGTTTCTTTTGATTTGACACTACTTTGTACAGATTTTTACATTCATTAAGTAGTTCTTTAATGGCTTGTTGTGCATCATTATCTTCAGCACAAGAATCATCATTATCATAACAAATAGTATTACTACTAACCTCTTCTTCATTATCAGAATGATGAGATGCCATCAAAGCAACATTAGCGCATTCGTCACTATCTGAATTTGATGAAGAACTTACTTCATTATCTTCCCACGCTATGTATGCCTTTTTGAGCTCCTTCCTTCTGTTAGCATTTTTCTTGATAAGATTAGGACATTCTGCTTTCATATGTCCTTCTTTCCCACATTCAAAGCAAGTGACATTCTGATTTGTAGTGAATACATCTTTCTTCCTGAAGGTTTTCTTCTTCTTAAATGTTTTATCGTTTTGAAGAAACTTACCGAACTTTTTAACCAGGGAAGTGATGTTTTCATCTTCATCTGAATCTTCTTCATTTATCATTTCTTTTGATTCTATTTTCAATGCTATATTCTTTGTTTTCTTCTCTAAATTCTCATTCTTTTCCAGTCTTTCTAATTCTATTTCGTGTTCTTGTAACTTTCCAAAGAGTGCTGAGAGTGACATTTTTGACAAACTTTTCTTTACAGAAATTGCTGTCACTTTTGGCTGCCATGTTCTGGTTAATGATCTTAGAACCTTTAGGTTCAATTCATCATTAGTAAAGTTCTTGCCAAGTGCTGTTAAGTGGTTTGTAAAGTGGGAAAAACGTTTCTGCATGTCCAGGATTGCTTCTCCTGGTTGCATTCTGAACATTTCGTATTCTTGAGATAAAGTGTTCAGTTTTAAACGTTTTACCTCAATTGTTCCTTCATGGGTTACTTCCAGAGTATCCCATATCTCTTTTGCTGTTTTACAGTGGGATATGCGAAAGAATTCATCCATACCCAATGATGATTGTAACATATTTTTTGCTTTCTTATCAAACAGTACTTTTCTCTTTTCATCATCTGTCCATGAGGCTTTTATTTTTACTTCCTCTTTATTGTTGATAACTGTTGTTGCAACATATGGACCATTTTCTACTACCTCCCATATGTCATCTCCTTGAACCTCAAGGTATGCTTGCATACGTATTTTCCAGAAGTCATAATGTTCACCAACAAAGCAGGGTGGTTTGTTACTGCTACCACCATCTCTAAAAACAGGTTGTGCGGAAACCATGAATCTAGGAGCAAATTACCAAAAACCTGCTCTGATGCCAATTGTAAGAACAGAGTTACACCTAAGAGGGGGGTGAATTAGGTGTTGGACAATTTTTCTGTTTTTAGAGTTTTGGAGAATGTTTAAGTGACTGTTTAAAAATTGTTTAATCTTGCTGTGTTAGTAAAAGAAAGCTGTAAATGGCAGAAGGTAAAAACACACAGAGATTTATCCTAGTTCCCCATACAACCAAGGGTACATCTAGTCCTCTTGCACACCACAAGAGATTTTCCACTTTCTGTTAGAATAAGTACAAGTCTAACCCTAAGACTTCAATTACAAATTCCTAACAATCTTCCTAAGATAGTACACCACTATCTTAGTTTACAACACTTGAAGAAAATACACCACTTTCTTCAAACAATAACTTTAATGAGTTTTACAACAATGTTCTTAAATAAGAACAACAGAATATAACAGATTGTGCAAGGATACCAATCCAAAATACTTTCAAGTACAATAGAGAACCTTTCTCAATGATATGAAAATGTAGAGCATGTACTTGAAGTATGAAAATATAACTTTGAAAATATCACAAAATATTTCAGAAAGTTGTTCAAAGTTCGTGGTAGGATTGATTAGCTTAAAATTGAAGTTTTGAAGTATTTATGTTCCAAGGTAATACTTCAGATCAATGGCAATGATTCCCAAACGTTTTGATGAACTTGTGCAATGTTTCAAAACTGAAAAGTTGCATTGTTTCGAAGTTGTATTCGAATACAGTCTCAGTGTATTCGAATACACTTCTATAATGTTCTGTTTGTATTTGAAATTTGAATGTTTGTAGTCGAATACAACATCTTGTAGTCGAATACAAATACGGATTTTTGCCACTGACTTGAGTTGTATTCGAATACACAAAGTTGTAGTCGAATACAATTGTTTCAAAATAGCTACTGACTTGCAATCTGTATTCGACTACGACACTTCGTATTCGAATACAGATCTTCAGTTTTAGCTTCTGATTTATAGTCTGTATTCGACTACGATACCTTGTATTCGAATACAGATTTCCAGTTTTGTAAAAACTTTATTTCAAATAAGTTTATGTTATTAAATATTTTCATAAAATATTTTAATGCATATGCTATCAGAAGGTTCTCATAATATTGTACTTAAACTGTATTTTGATTTAATATCAAATGCTTTTACCTAAATATAAATTTGAAAGATAAGTTGCTTAAAATCCTTTTTCTTTTTGATCAAGGATCTTTTTGTCTTCATCAAAAATGTAGATCTTTAAATTTCAGATTCTTCTTCTGATTCTGATGCATCCCAGGCTGCCATCAGACCCTTCTTTCTGAATTTGGAACTCTTCTTGTGTTGTTTGCCTTTTTCCTGATTTGGACATTCTGAAATGATAAGTCCAGGTTCATTGCATCCATAATAGATGATGCTCTTCTTATCAGATTCTTCCTTTCCTTTGCTGTTATGTTTCTTCTTGAAGTTTCTCCTCTTCCTATTTTCCCAGATCTTAACCATCTGTTTGGTTAAGTAAGCCATATCATCACAGTCACTGTCTCTATCCTTTGATTATGGTGCTGCCTTTGCAGCTTTCTTCTGTTTCCACTTCAAGGCCAAATTCTTCTTCTTCTTTGGTTCATCTGCTTCGAGTTCTATTTCATGAGACTTAAGTGGGCTGATCAAATCTTCAAGTCTTAAGTTTTTCAAATATTTGGCTTATTGAACTGCAGTAACGATTGGTCTCCACTTGGTTGGTAAGCTTCTTAGAATCTTCTTGACATGATCTGTTGTTGTGTAGCTTTTCTTCAAGACCTTCTGTCCAGATATCAGAGTCTGGAATCTATAGAACATTCCATCCATGTCTTCATCATCTTCCATCTTGAACATCTCTTACTGTTTGACCAGTATGTTAGCCCTTGTTTCTTGAACCTGCTGACTTCCTTCATAGGTCAGAACCAGACTGTCGAATATGCTCTTTGCTGTTTCTTTATCTCTGCATCTTTCAAACTCCTTGAATGTGATGGCACTGATTGTGATGGTTCTGGCTTTGTGATGCAGTTTGTATAATTTGCTCTGGACTAGTTTCATATCTTCCATGTCCAGTTCTTTAATTGGATCTCCTGGAACAGTAGGTGCAATGTATCCTTTGACTACCAGCTTCCGTAATTCAGGATCTTGAGATATGAAGAAACTTCTCATTATATCCTTCCAATACTCAAACTCGTCTCCATCAAATAGTGGTGATCTGTTGATGTTGCCTCCCAAATCATCTTTGGATTCTGCCATGTTGTTGACCCCTTGGACCTTTCCTCAAACACTGTTAAGTGCTCAGCCTTGAGACCAAGCTCTGATGCCAATTGAAGGTGCAAACACGAGAAAGGGGTTGAATTGTGTTTGACTAACTTGAATACTTTTTCTATTTTTGAAGTTTTATAACAAATCCTGATGTATGAATCAAACAGAGTTAGCAGCGGATATAAAGTAAATATAAAACACAAAATTATATACTGGTTCACTATTAACGAGGCTACGTCCAGTCCCTTCACTTTGAAGGATTTAACTAATTCAAAAACCTTGAATTACAACAGTACCACTGACCCTCCAAGTCAGTCTTCTCAAACAGTCTAACAATCATAGACATTTGAGGAGAAGAACCTTGAATCTAATTGCTAAGTAATCTGCTACCCCATCTGACTCCCTCAGACTGTAAACTCTACTTCAACAACTTAGATTTAACACAAGGGAAAGAAAAACACGAGTGCTTGCTTCTGGAAAGCTGGAACTCACAATTAACCTCACTGAAAACTCAAGTGTTTGCTTCTAGAAGTGTATGACTCTTTTTGATTTTCGATGCTAAAAACTAAGTTTTTTGCCTTGAGCCTCCTTTTATAGATGAAGAATTAGGGTTGCTTCCATGCTTAAGTTCGAGCAGTATCTTGCTGGATTCTCTTGCAAAAATACTTTGGCCAATCGGGTTTCACTTAAATAAAAAACATATTTTTTTTAGCTCCAAATATGCATTCGAAAATAACTCTGGCCAATCATGTTCTTAATTAATTCTGGATCAAATCTTTCTTCCCGCCAATAGCTCCTGAGTATCCACAAGACTTCAATTTATTTTTGTATCAAATCCATTTAATACTTTGATTAAATCTTGACCGTTTGATCTTCTGCTCCCGTCCATATATGGACCATACTACCTGATCTGCTGTGATCCTCTGATTTCGGCCAACACTGGACAACATGTTCTGATTTTCTGATCTCGACCAATCACTGGACCATGTAATATGATCTGTTGTTATCCTCTGATTTCGGTCAACACTGAACCACATGTTCTGATCTTCTGATCTTGGCCAACACTAGGCTATGATGCTTAAATATGGACCATTGATCTGAATATCTTCTTTCTGATCTGGACCAATTCTTGACTGAGTCTGGATTAAATTTGGACAATCATTTCTTCTGGTCTGGACTTAGTTTCATACTCTGAACCATGCTATCTTCTGGTCTGGACCAAGTCACTTGTTCTGGACCAATTATCTGAAGCTCTGGTTAAGTCTGGATCAAGTCTGGACTGATTATCATTTCACTGCCAAGCTATCTTCAAGTCAGAATAAATTATGGACCAAGTCTAACTTATGATTCCTTTTGGTCTGGAACAAGTCTCCCTCGGGCAGGCTTCCTTCAGGTCGGTCCAGGTCTTCTTCTCGACTCTACTTCCTTCTGCAATGAAAGATATCCTCTGATGGTGTTTTGACATCCTAGTGTATCCTCTGGTGCTTTCAAGATATATCCTCTGGTACCTTCTGGATGTATTACCTGGTGTCTTTTGGAGGTGTATCCTCCGGTCTGATTTTATCCTCTGGTAATTCATCTTCTTCCTCTGGTGTCTTCATCTTCTGCCTCTTGAAACTTCATCTTCTTGTGTCATTTAATGTGATAATTCAAAGTACAAAATAAGTTTACATGTAGTGCTTTTGTAAGCATGAAAAACCTAAGTACTTAGAACCAACTTGGTTCCAACATTATCCACTAAGATAATGTCCCTATTCAACACATGAATACACAAAGGTTGCATTAATTTCGAATACTTCTGGTGTTTTATCTTTGACATTCAGGAAAGAAAATCATGCATAGAAAAATTCCACCACATTCTAGGCCACTAGAATACCTTCTTTAAATATTTGTATATCTTAGTAGCTCTTGTGACCTTCTTCCATGATAAATTTCCTTCACTCTTGTGCATCTGGTACGTAGATCCTTTCTTGGAATCTTAGAATTTCATCATCTCCCATCTTAAAATGTGGTTCATTTCCATGCTTGAACAATTCCAACTTATCTATCAACTGCAAATCTAGTATGTCATCTTTTATTATCTTTTCTATTAATCCACTAGTTATTTTTAACATTCCCAACTTCATATGGGTAACTTCACACACTAAGATAAGGACTTTGAATTGTTCCAACAACTCTCCATGTTTTACCAGCAATATGGATACAATAATCGGCAACTACATTTCGCTTCCCGAGATAATAACTAAGCTTGAAGTCAAAGTCCTTCATGATTTCTTACCAGCTATGTTGCTTCGTATATAATTTTTCCTAATCAAACAAATACTTTAGGCTCTTGTCTTCGATAAAAAATTCAAATCTAGCCGTATAAAGATAGTACCTCCATATCTTGAGCACAAATACTGAAGGTGCAAACACGAGAAGGGGGGGTTGAATTGTGTTTGACTAACTTGAATACTTTTTCTATTTTTACACTTTTAAAATAAAACTTGATGTATGAATAAAAATAGAGTTATCAGCGGATATAAAGTAAAAATAAAACACAAAATTTTTATACAGGTTCACCGTTAACGAGGCTACGTTCAGTCCCTTCACCTTGAAGGATTTCACTAATTCAACCCTAGAATTACAACAGTTCCACTGACCCTCCAAGTCAGTCTTCTCAAACAGTCTAACAATCCTAGACTCTTGAGGAATACAACACCTTGACTTCCTAAGTCATGTTTTCTCCTGCCAATCTGACAACCCCAGATTGTAGAAGGAATTACAATGCCTTGAATCTAATTGCCAAGTAATCTGCTACCCCTTCTAACTCCCTCAGATTGTAGACTCTACTTCAACAACTTAGATCTAACACAAGGGAAAAAAATAACACGAGTGCTTGCTTCTTGAAAGCTGGAACTCACAATTAACCTCACTGAAAACTTGAGTGTTTGCTTTCGAAGTGTATGACTCTTTTGTACTTTTCGATGCTAAGTATTCTGCCTTGAGCTTCCATTTATAGATGCGAATTAGGGCCTCTTCCAAGCTTAATTTCGAGCTATATCTTGCTGGATTCTCTTGCAAAAATATCTTGACCAATCGGGCTTCACTTAAATAAAAAACATATCTTTTTTATGCTTCAGATTTTCTTTCAAAAATAACTGGCCAATCATGTCTTTAGTTTCTTTCCGCCAACAGCTCCTGAATTCATCAATACTTCACTTTATTTTTGTAACAAATCTTTTTAATACTTTGATCAAAATAAATTAAAATCTCCACCGTTAATCCTCATGGTTAAATCTGGACCATTTGATCTTCTGCGCTACTGCACACCTGGACCATACTAAGTGATCTGCTGTGATCCTCTGATTTCGGCCAACCCTGGACCACACTTTCTAACCTTCTAATCTTCTGATCTCGGCCATCCTGGTCTAGCAAACTGATCTGCTGTGATCCTCTGATCTCGGCCACTGCTGGACCACACATTCTGACCTTCTGATTTTGGCCAACATTGGGCCATGGTCTCATCTTCTGATCTCGGCCAACACTGGGCCAAATAATTGAATCTGAACCATTGATCTGAATATCTTCCCTCTGATCTGGACAAATTATGGACTTGTCTGGATTAAACTGAAATTAAACTTGGACAAATAATATTTCAGTCTGGACATTTTACCTTCTGTTTTGGATCAGTTCTGGATCAAATCTGGAGATCATTTCTTCTGGTCTGGACTTAGTTTCATACCCTGAACCATGATATCTTCTGGTCTGGGTCAAATCTGGATTAATTCCTTTGTTCTGGACCCATGAACTTATCCTCTGATTAAGTCTGGAACAAGTCTGGAGTGTTTATTATTTCACTGCCAGGCCATCTTCTGGTCAGAATAACTTTTGGAATAAATCTGACATTTGATTCCTTCTGGTCTGGATCACATCTCCCTCTGGCAAGCTTTCTTCTAGTATGGACCAGGTCTCCTTCTGACTTTGCTTCCTTCTGATCTGGGCCAGCAAAGATATCTTCTGGTGATGTTTTGACATCCTCGAGTATCTTCTGGTACCTTGAGGATTTAATCCCTTTGATTTTCTGCTTCTGGTGGCATTTGATTTAATAATTCAAGGTACAAAATAAGATTATATTGAGTGCTTTTGTAAACATCAAAATCTTAAGACTTAGAACCAACTTGGTTCCAACAAATACTACTATAGCTAACTCAAGGTCATGAGTTGGGTAATTCCTCTCATGTGTCTTGAGTTGTCTTGAGACATGAACACAACCTTTCCATTATGCTTTAACACTCCTCCCAATATTGGTTAACGGTAAAGCTAGTTTGGAAAATCCTTTTATGAATCTTTAGTAATACCTATAGATGGATGTCTGTACTTATCCCCCAGGTACCAGGTTCGATTCCCACGGAAGACAAAAACTCGCTATTTACAATACATAAAAGGCGCCTTTTATGTAACAGCCCGACCATTACCGATATCGGCACTATTAGTGACTACCTTCTCTCCCCCTTCCCCTTATTGGAAATATCGAGTTTTTGCATTCCATGGAATTGAACCCGATACCTGGGGGATAAGTACTGCCGTCCATCCATTCTCACTACCAATTGATCTCTTTTTATGTAACAGCCTGACCTTACCGATATCGGCACTGTTAAAACCAATAACAATAGTAATGACAACAATCATCACTTTTTTGTCACACAAGCTAACTTCAAATCAAAAATAAAAACTTTCTAGTCAAAATTAAAACATATAGCTGACTAATAAAAAAATTTATATTTAACTATAAATAAGATAGCAAAAAATGATAGTTAGGCGTACAAGCCACAAGTCCACTAAAAAAGTAATTAACATAATCATATCAACAATTCAAATCTCAACAAATACACAACACAACAAGAACGAGCAATCAATTAACGTTAACAATTGTCTTCAAAAATAATAGAATCCAAAACACAACAAGAAAAAGCAAGTAGTTAACAATTAACAATCATCTTTCAGAAATCATGTATTGCAATAGAAAAATACATAGCACTTAGGACAAGAATAATAGGTAACCGTTTCAGCACTTAACAGGGAACACATGTAAACACAATTGGCTCACAATTGACTAACAGACGACTGACACATAACCCACCCGGCCTGATTGGACAGACCTGCTCTGATAACACTAATGTGACACCCTAAACCCAAATTGAAATAAAAAGTAAACTGCACTTTTTGAAAGAGATTCGCAGCGGTCCCAAAATAGATTATAAAAAAATTCCTTTTAAAATATAAGGCTCAGGACGTCACACTTACACAAGACGTTTGCATAAAAATTTTTAATTAAAAATTCTTTAACATAGAATATAGCTAAGGTTTATTAAACAATATTTCTAACATAAAAACATGTACAAAACTTATAGACAATTAATTTTTATCTCCGAATAAATGATCGAATATAACACAATTGATCGATAGAGTTAACAAAACAAAAATTAGTTCATAACTCAACAAAACACAATAAATTACTCCCACCCAATATCACCTATCAGAGCATGGATCACGAACCGATAGCCTGAAATAAATGCGCTCTTGCAAGCGCCAAACACAAGCAACGAGGGGTGAACTTCGAAAACATGTAATAGTATAAAATAATTGTGAAGAACACGTAAATCATTCATTAAACACCATATCATATCAAATCACAATTAACAATAATAATCAAGGTAAAACATTGATACAATCCACAACGTCAACTAAGTTAAAACACAAATCAAGTAATGTTATGCATGCTCTTATACTCTAGACTCCTCCTCTTTCTTTGGTACCATTCTAACTCTTAAGTACTTGGTTAGGAGGTTTGATACTATGCCACCACACAAGTGGACGGACAATTCAAATTGGCCCTGTCCTCATAGATCCCCTTAACTCAACTGGAGACACATATACGCGACAGTCAGGGTAAATGTGTGTTGCACGGTAGCTCCCGACATTTGGAGGGCTACCTCCAAGTCACCATGGAATTCCCCACCTGAATATCTCCAACAAGGCACTTATCATCCTAGGCAGACCATTCTTGTAAACTGCTAAAACAAAAATTGATGTTCATGCTGGAACTCTATCCATGGAATTTGGTGATGGCATTGTAAAATTTAACATCTATGATGCTATGAAGCACCCCATGAAAGAGCATTCTATTTTTCAAATTGAATTGCTTGCTGATTTGATTGATGATACATTCCTTGATATGTTCGCTATTGATTATCTTTCACAGTCTGGTGTTGATGATACTGAAGGTGCAAACCCGAGAAGGCGGGGTTGAATTGTGTTTGACTAACTTGATTACTTTTCCTGTTTTTATACTTTTAAAACAAAACTTGATGAAACAAAAACAGAGTTAGTAGCGGATATAAAGTAAAAAATAAAACACAGAATTTTTATACTGGTTCACCGTTAACGAGGCTACGTCCAGTCCCTTCACCTTGAAGGATTTCACTAATTCAAACCTTGAATTACAGCAGTTCTACTGACCCTCCAAGTCAGTCTTCTCAAACAGTCTAACAATCCTAGACTCTTGAGGAATACAACACCTTTCTTCTCCTGCCAATCTGACAACCCCAGATTGTAGAAGGAATTACAACACTTTGAATCTATTGCCAAGTAATCTGCTACCCCTTCTGACTCCCTCAGATTGTAGACTCTACTTCAACAACTTAGATCACACGAGAAAGAAAATAACAAGAGTGCTTGCTTCTTGAAAGCTGGAACTCACAATTGACCTCACCGAAAACTTGAGTGTTTGCTTTGGAAGTGTATGACTCTTTTTAATTTTCGATACTAAGTATTCTGCTTTGAGCCTCCTTTTATAGATGCCGATTTGGGCCTCTTCCAAGCTTAATTTTGAGCTGAATCTTGTTGAATTCTCTTGCAAAAATAACTTGACCAATTGGGCTTTATTTAAATAAAAAAATATATCTTTTATTAAGCTTCAGATTTTCTTTCAAAATAACTGGCCAATCAAGTCTTTAGTTCCTTCCCGCCAACAGCTCATGAGTTCAACAATACTTCAATTTATTTGTGTAACAAATCTTTTTAATACTTTGATCAAAATAAATTAAAATCTCCACTGTTAATCCTCATGATTAAATCTGGACCATTTGATCTTCCTGCGCTAGTCCACATCTGGACCATAGTAATTGATATGCCGTGATCCTCTGATTTCGGCCATCCCTGGACGACACTTCCTAACCTTCTGATCTTTTGATCTCGGTCATCCTGGTCCAGCAAACTGATCTGCTGTGATCCTCTGATCTCAGCCACTACTAGTCCACACATTTTGACCTTCTAATTTCGGCCAACACTGGGCCATGGTCTAATCTTCTAATCTCGGTAAACACTGGGCCAAATAATTAAATCTGAACCATTGATCTGAAAATCTTCCCTCTGATTTGGACCAATTCTGGACTTGGTCTGGATTAAACTGAAATTAAATCTGGACAAGTAATATTTCAGTCTGGATATTTTACCTTTGATTTTGGATCATGTCTGGATCAATTCTGGAAATCATTTCTTCTGGTCTGGACATAGTTTCATACCCTGAACCATGCTATCTTCTGGTCTGGGTCAAATATGGATTAATTCCTTTGTTATGGACCCATTAATTCATCCTCTGATTAAGTCTGGAACAAGTCTGGACTGTTTATCATTTCACTGCCATGCCATCTTCTGGTCAGAATAACTTTTGGAATAAATCTAACATTTGATTCCTTCTGGTCTGGAACAACTCTCCCTATGGCAGGCTTCCTTCTGGTCTGGTCTAGGTCTCCTTCTGACTTTGCTTCCTTCTGATCTAGGCCAGCATAGATATCCTCTGGTAGTGTTTTCACATCCTAGTGTATCCTCTGGTAATTCCAGAATGCATTTTCTGCTTCTGCAATCTTCAACTTCTGGTGACATTTGATTTAATAATTCAAGGTTCAAAATAAGATTACATGGAGTGCTTTTGTAAACATCAAAATCCTAAGTACTTAGAACCAACTTGGTTCCAACAATCTCCCCTTTTTTGATGATGACAAAACCTTAACTTATTTTGCTAGTTTATAACTCGAAGACTTGAATTACTCTCCCTCAGACCAATCTCTCCCCCTATGTCTGATACTGACTTTTTCTTCTCCTTTTCAACTCCTTCTCTTTTCACTCTTTCTCTTCTTCTCTTCTCCTCTCCTTTTCAACTCCTTCTTTATTCTCTCTTTCTTTTTCTCTCTTCATATTTCGTCTTTTTTCAACTCCTTCTCTTTTCACTCTTTCTTTTTCTCTCTCCCTGATTCCTCTCCTTTTCAACTTCTTCTTTTTCACTCTTTCTTTTTCTCTCTCCCTGATTCTTCTCCTTTTCAACTCCTTCCCTTTTCATCTCTTTCTTTTTCGCTCCTCCTTTCTTTTTATCTCTCCTTTTCTACTTATTTCTCCTTTTTCTCTCTCTCTCTCTCCCCCTTTTTTTCATCAGCCAAAAAGTGGTCATACTATTTTTGTATTTTTTGTTTTTCTCTTTACAAATTACAGAAAGTAAAACAGAAAATAAAAGACAAAAAATAAAATTACAAGAAATTTAAAAACTCCTAAGATGACTACTTGAGCTAGTCAGATATGGAGGTAATGCTGAGATGCTTCTTGATGAACTCAACCTATCTTCTAGTAATGCTTTGGTGAAGATGTCAGCCCATTGATGATCAGTGTCCACAAACTGGATGCTTAAAGTCCCTTTTTGAACATGGTCCCTAATGAAATGGTGTTTTATTTCAATGTGTTTGGCTCTAGAGTGTAAGATAGGGTTCTTGGTCAGGTTTATGGCTGAAGTGTTATCACAGAACAAAGGGATATTGGTTTCAAAGATGTTGTAATCTTCAAGTTGATGTTTCATCCAGAGTAACTGTGAACTGCATCGTGCTGGTGATATATACTCAGCTTCAGCTGTTGACATGGCAATGGTGCTTTGTCTTTTGCTTGACCAAGAGATCAAATTATCACCTAAGAAAGTGCAGTTGCCACTTGTACTTTTCCTTTCCAGCTTGTCTCCAGCATAGTCGGAATCACAAAAACCTCTGAGTTTGTAGGTGGTGGTTTTCTTGTATAACAAGGTAAGGTTGGTGGTTCCTTTAAGGTATCTCAGAATTCGTTTGACAGCAATTAAATGGGATTCCCTAGGGTCAGCTTGAAATTAGGCACATACACAAACACTAAACAAGATGTCAGGTCTAGAAGTAGTTAAATAAAGAAGGGATCCAATCATACCTCTGTATGTTTTCTGGTCTACCTTTTGGCTGGTTTCAACTTTCTCAAGTGAGCAGGTTGGGTGCATAGGGGTGGCCATAGGCTTACATTCACTCATTTTGAACTTTTTAAGAAGTTCTTTAGTATATTTAGATTGGTGAATGAGTATACCTGATTTACCTTGATGAATCTAAATTCCCAGGAAGAACTTGAGTTCTCCCATCATGCTCATTTGGAACTCTTTCTGCATTAGGTCAGAAAACTCTTTGCATAAAGTACCATTAGTTGATCCAATAATGATATCATCAACATTTAATGGATTTCCTAAATAGAGTATTATCAATCTGGCCTCTATCAAATTCATTCTTAAGCAGAAAGTTACTAAGTCTGTCATACCATGCCCTAGGTGCTTGTTTTAAACCATATAAAGATTTTTTAAGTTTAAAAACATGGTCTGGAAAATCAGAATCTTCAAATCTAGGGGGTTGTTTGACATAGACTTCCTCACTTATGTAGCCATTTAAGAATGCACTTTTAACATCCATTTGATACAGCATTATATCATTATTAGCAGCAAATGATAAGAGAATTCTAATTGCTTCTAACCTGGCCACTAGAGCAAAAGTCTCAGTGTAGTCTATACCTTCCTGTTGACTGTATCCTTGAGCTACAAATCTGGCTTTGTTCCTTACCACTTCACCTTTTTCATTAAGTTTATTCCTGAAAACCCACTTGGTTCCAATAATGTTTTTGTTTGGTCTGGGTACCAGATCCCAAACATCATTCCTTTGGAATTCATTCAGCTCTTCTTGCATTGCAAGTATCCAACCTTCCTCTGCCAAAGCCTCATCAAATTGCTTGGTTCAATTGTTGATAGTAAACCAAACAAACTGGTTTCTCTACTTGATGATCTGGTCTTTAAAGGTTCTGCTGCACTGCCAATAATGAGAAATTTTGGATGTGAAGACTTGTACTTCCATCCATTCTTTCCCACTGACTTGTTTTCAGAGTCAGCGTGTTCTTCTTCCGCTTGATCTTTCTCAGATTCTGCTCCTGGTTCAGCTTCTGGTTCATGTGCCTCTGGTTCACCTGCAATTTCCTCATCTTGCTTTGACTTTTCAGAGTCAAGCTGTTTATCATCAAACTTAATGTGGATTGATTCTTCCACAGTGTTAGTTTCTTTGTTAAACACTCTATAAGCTTTTGATCTCTCAGAGTAGCCAATAAAGATACACTTTTGAGATCTAGAATCAAACTTAGCTAGGTTATCTTTAGTGTTCAACATAAAACAGATGCAACCAAATTGCTTAAAGTAGGAAATATTGGGTTTCTTACCTTTCCACAGTTCATAGGGAGTTTTATTGAAGATGGACCTGATGTAGACTCTACTCTGAATGTAGCAGGCTGTGTTGACAGCTTCTGCCCAAAGGTAGGTGGCAACCTTCATATCATTCAGCATGGTTCTGGCCATCTCCTGCAGTGATCTATTTTTCCTTTCTACCACTCCATTATGTTTAGGTGTTCTGGGTGATGAGAAGTTGTGAGAGATCCCATTCTCATCACAGAATTCTTCAAAGTACTTGTTCTCAAATTCACCTCCATGATCACTTCTGATGGTTATGATCTTAATACCCTGTTCATTCATAACTTGCTTACAGAAGGAAATAAACACTTTGTGAGATTCATCTTTGTTCTTTAAAAATTTTACCCAAGTCCACCTTCAGTAATCATCAACAATCACAAAACCATATTTCTTACCACTGATGGAATCTGTTTGAACAGGACCAAACAGATCTAAGTGAAGCAGTTCAAGTGGTTGAGAGGTAGAAACACATTTTTTTAGTTTTAAAAGAGCTTTTAGTTTGTTTACCTCTTTGACATGCTTCACACAAAATCTCAGTTTTGGAACTTACCTTGGGAAGCCCTCTTACCAACTGGAGTTTGCTCAACTCGGATATAAGTCTAGGGTTTGCATGCCCTAGCCTCTTGTGCCAAATCAGATTCTGCTCACTTACAGATGATAGGCATTTAACATGTTGCTTAGCAAGACTAAAAAGATCAATTTTATAAATATTATCCTTCCTAGTGCCAGTAAATAAAACAGTCCCATCAAGTTGACTAACAGCTTTGTAAGTTTTTTGATTAAAGATAACATCATAACTGCAGTCACTTAATTGACTTATGCTCAGAAGATTATGTTTTAGCCCTTTAACTAAAAGAACATTTTTAATAGACAAGGGAGAAGAAGTGTTACCAACAGTTCCTGTACCAATAATCTGACCTTTCTGGTTTCCTCCAAAGGAAACTTTGCCTCCATTCTTCATAGTTAGATCCAGAAACATAGATATATCTCATGTCATGTGCTTGGAGCAGCCACTTTCAAGATACCAAGTTTTGTGTTGCTTGAATGACAACTTCGTTCATTCTTCCTTCTGCCTGATTTCCTTCCTGAATTCATACCTTTATGAGGTCCAGAAGCAGACCTGATGTGTGCCTTCATTGTTTTTTTTTCCTCTTCTTCATCAAACGATTCTTCTTCTGATTTTGATACATCTCAGGCAGCCATCAACTCCTTCTTTCTATATCTGGAACTCTTTATGTGCTGTTTGCCTTTTTCCAGATTTGGACATTCTGACTTGATATGTCCAGGTTTATTGCACCCATAACAAACAATACTCTTCTTGTCATATTCTTCCTTTCCTTTGTTGTTATGTTTCTTCTTGAAGCTTCTTTTCTTCCTGTCTTCCCATATCTTAACCATCTTTTTGGTTAAGTAAGCCATATCATCACAGTCACTGTCACTATCCTCTGATTCTGATGCTGCCTTTGCAGCTTTCTTCTGTTTCGACTTCAGAGCCACAGTCTTCTTCTTCTTTGGTTCATCTTCTTCCAGTTCTATTTCATGAGACCTGAGTGAGCTGATCAGGTCTTCAAGTCATAAGTTATTCAGATCTTTGGATTGCTAAACTGCAGTAACCATTGGTCTCCACTTTTTTGGTAAACTTCTTAGAATCTTCTTGACATGATCTACTGTTGTGTAGCTTTTCTTCAAGACCTTCAGTCCAGATATCAGAGTCTGGAATCTGCAGAACATTCCATCAATGTTTTCATCATCTTCCATCTTGAACATCTCATACTGTTTGACCAGTATGTTAGCCCTTGCTTCTTGAACCTGCTGGGTTCCTTCATAGGTCAGAACCAGACTGTCGAATATGCTCTTTGTTGTTTCTTTATCTGTGCATCTGTCAAATTCCTTGAATGTGATGGCACTGATCATGATGTTTTTGGACTTATGATGAAGTTTGTGTAATCTGCTCTGATCTGGTTTCATATCATCCATGTCTAGTTTTTTAGTTGGATCTTCTGGATCAGTAGGTGCAGTGTATCCTTTGACTATCATCTTCCATAGTTCAGGATCTTGAGATATGAAGAAACTTCTCATTCTGTCCTTCCAATACTCAATCCTTTCTCCATCAAGCAGTGGTGGCCTGTTGATGTTGCCTCCCATTTCTTCTCTGGATTCTGCCATGTTGAACCCCTTGGACCTTTCCTCAAACACTGTTAAGTGCTCAGCATTGAGACCGAGCTCTGATGCCAATTGAAGGTGCAAACACGAGAAGGGGGATTGAATTGTGTTTGACTAACTTGATTACTTTTCCTGTTTTTATACTTTTAAAACAAAACTTGATGAAATAAAAACAGAGTTAGCAGCGGATATAAAGTAAAAAATAAAACACAGAATTTTTATACTAGTTCACCGTTAACGAGGCTACGTCCAGTCCCTTCACCTTGAAGGATTTCACTAATTCAAACCTTGAATTACAGCAGTTCTACTGACCCTCCAAGTCAGTCTTCTCAAACAGTCTAACAATCCTAGACTCTTGAGGAATACAACACATTTCTTCTCCTGCCAATCTGACAACCCCAGATTGTAGAAGGAATTACAACACTTTGAATCTAATTGCCAAGTAATCTGCTACCCCTTCTGACTCCCTCAGATTGTAGACTCTACTTCAACAACTTAGATCACACGAAAAAGAAAATAACAAGACTGCTTGCTTCTTGAAAGCTGGAACTCACAACTGACCTCACTGAAAACTTGAGTGTTTGCTTTGGAAGTGTATGACTCTTTTATTTTTCGATACTAAGTATTCTGCCTTGAGCCTCCTTTTATAGATGCAGATTTGGGCCTCTTCCAAGCTTAATTTCGAGCTGAATCTTGCTGGATTCTCTTGCAAAAATAACTTGACCAATCGGGCTTTATTTAGATAAAAAACATATCTTTTATTAAGCTTCAGATTTTCTTTCAAAATAACTGGCCAATCAAGTCTTTAGTTCCTTCCCGCCAACAGCTCCTGAGTTCCACAATACTTCAATTTATTTTTGTAACAAATCTTTTTAATACTTTGATCAAAATAAATTAAAATCTCCACCGTTAATCCTGATGATTAAATGTGGACCATTTGATCTTCCTGCGCTAGTCCACATCTGGACTATACTAATTGATATGATGTGATCCTCTGATTTCGGCCATCCCAGGACCACATTTCCTAACCTTCTGATCTTCTGATCTCGGCCATCCTGGTCCAGCAAATTGATCTACTGTGATCCTCTGATCTCGGCCACTGCTGGTCCACTCATTTTGACCTTCTGATTTCGGCCAACACTGGGCCATGGTCTAATCTTGTGATCTCGGCCAACACTGGGCCAAATAATTAAATCTGAACCATTGATCTGAAAATCTTCCCTCTGATCTAGACCAATTCTGGACTTGGTCTGGATTAAACTGAAATTAAATCTGGACAAGTAATATTTCAGTCTGGACATTTTACATTTGATTTTGGATCAGGTCTGGATCAATTCTGGAAATCATTTCTTCTGGTCTGGACTTAGTTTCATACCCTGAACCATGCTATCTTCTGGTCTGGGTCAAATATGGATTAATTCCTTTGTTCTGGACCCATTAATTCATCCTCTGATTAAGTCTGGAACAAGTCTGGACTGTTTATCATTTCACTGCCAGGCCATCCTCTGGTCAGAATAACTTCTGGAATAAATCTAACATTTGATTCCTTCTGGTCTGGTCCAGGTCTCCTTCTGACTTTGCTTCCTTCTGATCTGGGCCAGCAAAGATATCCTCTGGTAGTGTTTTCACATCTTGGTGTATCCTCTAGTAATTCCAGAATGCATTTTCTGCTTCTGCAATCTTCAACTTCTTGTGACATTTGATTTAATAATTCAAGGTTCAAAATAAGATTACATGGAGTGCTTTTGTAAACATCAAAATCCTAAGTACTTAGAACCAACTTGGTTCCAACAGATACTTATACTTGAGATTTTTGCACATATACTCAATTGTGCTCTATGTAAGCTGAGATAGAAGCAGCTTTACAGGTTAATCATTATGCTGATATTTCCACTGACATAATTGATTTTGTAGACTTAGCTTCGATCACTAGTGTTGTGCCCTCCATTGAAAAGCCATCGACTCTAGAGCTTAAACCACTTCCTGGAAATTTGAAATATGCATATTTAGAAGGGAGTGGAAAATTATATATGATTATTTCAACCAAACATGAAGATGAAAAGGAAGAGAAGTTGTTGCAGATTTTGAGAAAACACAGGAAGACAATTGGATGGACCATGGCTAATATTCCTGGTATTAGCCCATCCATGTGTATGCATATGATACTATTGGAAGATGTGTTAAAATCAGTTAGGGAGCCCGAAAGGCGACTTAACCCCTTAATTCTTGATATTGTATAAAAAGAAGTGACCAAGCTCTTACAAGCAGGCATCATGTATCATATGGTTGATAGTCAATAGGTGAGTCTGGTGCAAGTAGTCCCTAAAAAACTGGACTCACGATGGTTAAAAGTTAGAATAATGAACTTATCCCCACACGAGTATAGAACAGTTGGAGGGTATGCATCGATTACAGGAGACTAAACCAGGCAACCTAAAAGGATAATTTTCTTATACCATTCATTGATCTGATGCTTGAACGGTCGCCTGGTAAGTCATATTATTGTTTTCTTGATGGTTTTTCAGGTTATTTTCAAATCCATATTACGCTAGAGGACCAAGAAAAGACCACGTTCCCTTGTCCCTTCGGCACGTTTGGCTATAGGAGGATGCCGTTTGGCCTATGTAATGCTCCTGGGACTTTCCAACGCTGCATGATTAGTATTTTCGCTGATTTCATAGAAAATTGTATAGAAGTTTTCATGGACAATTTTACTGTGTATGGTTCCTCATTTGATGCATACTTGAATAGTTTAGATAGATTTTTGCATAGATGCATTGAAACTAACCTTGTACTGAATTATGAAAAATTTCATTTTATGGTTGAATAAGGCATAGTTTTGGGACATGTGATCTCTAAGAAAAGTATGGAAGTGGATCATGCCATGATTGATGTGATTTCTAATTTGCCTTACCCATCTTGCGTCTGTGAGATTCATTCTTTTCTTGGCCATGCATGTTTTTACAGGCGCTTTATCAAGGACTTCAGCAAGAAAGCTCATCCGCTGTCAAATTTGCTGCAAAAAGATGTCACTTTCACCTATGATGACAAATGCAAGAAGTCGTTTGATTGCTTAAAGGCAACACTGACTTCTACTCCCATCATTCATCCACCAAATGGACCATCCCCTTTGAAATTATGTGTGATGCATCTAATTATGCAGTGGGAGTAGTTCTTGCACAAAGGGTTGGCAGGGCTGCCCATGTTATTTATTATGCTTCTAGAACTTTAGATTCTGCACTGGCTAATTATACTACCACTAAAAATGAATTTTTAGCTATTGTTTTTGCTCTGGATAAGTTTATATCATATTTGCTAGGTTCCAAGGTAGTTGTTTTTACTGACCATGCAGCTCTGAAGCTTTTGCTAAAGAAACCAGAAGCAAAATCGAGATTGATCTGGTGGATGTTTTTGCTTCAAGAATTTGATTTAGAGATTAAAGATAAGAGTGGAGCTGAGACTCTAGTGGCATATCATTTGAGCAGAACAGAAATGGATTAGCACCCCACCCCCATTCAGAATGACTTCTCTAATAAGAAACTGTTACAGTTGCGTGAGGTAACTCCTTGGTTTATTGATTTAGTTAATTATCTAGTTGTTAGAGTTCTTCTTGCAGATGCATCTAGACCACAAATACATAAACTTAAAAGTGATGCTAAATACCATGTGTAGGATGATCCATATCTGTTGAAATTCTGTAGTGACCAAGTGATTAGATGATGTGTCCCCCACCACGAGGCTCAATCCATTCTTCATTTTTGTCATGCCTCTCAAGTAGGGGGACATTTGGTCCTCAACAGAGAACAAGAAAAGTCTTACACTTAGGATTCTTTTGGCCCACTTTGTATAAGAATGCTTTTGAGATTTATCGAACTTGTGAACAGTGCCAAGTAACAAGAACATCAATCACTCGTAGGAGTGAGATGCCTCAACAACCTATGCTTTTCTGTGAAGTATTTGATGTGTGGGGCATTGACTTTATGGGCCATTTTCTTGTATCTTTTGGTTTTGTCTACATTTTACTTGTTGATTATGTTTCGAAGTGGGTGGAGGCAATTACCCACAAGGTCTAATGATTCTAAAGTTAGCAGGTTTTGTTAGGTCAAATATTTTCTACAGGTTTGGCATACTTTGAGCCATCATAAGTGATCAAGGCACTCATTTTTGCAAATGCACCGTGGAAGCATTGCTTCGGAAGTATGGGGTTGTGCATAGAGTCTCTACCCTTATCATCTCAGACTAATGGGCAAGCTAAAATCTCAAATAGGAAAATCAAACATATTTTAGAAAAGATGGTTCAACCAAATAGGAAGGACTGGTGCCGCCGGCTAGAAGAAGCTCTATGGGCTCAATGAAAGTAACTAGTACAAAATAAGAGTAAGAAAAGGGAACTCCCTTTTTAAAGTGCAGTGTAAGTGGGCTTTTTCAAGGAGAGTTCTTCTATGGTGGTATCTTCTAGTACAAAACTCTCATGGAATAGCTTGAGGTATTGTCCATTCACTTTGAAAACTTTATCGGTGTTTTCACTTTTTATTTCCATTTCACCATGAGGAATAGTGTTAGTAAGGCGGGAGTTTCCCGTTCATAATTTTAAGGCGGGAGTTGAACATTAGAATTTTTTTGCCAATTGAGAATTCCTTCCTAGAAATCATCTTATCATCAAAGTGCTTAGTTTTCTCCTTATAGATCTGGGAGTTCTCAAAGGCTTTTGGCCTCAACTCTTCAAGTTACTACAATTGAAGTTTTCTCTCCAAACGTACTTTCTCTATTTCAAGGTTACAGCTCTTGACTGCCCAATAAGCACGGTGCTCTATTTTCACTAGGAGGTAGCATGCCTTACCAAACACAAGTCGATAAGGGGATATCCCTATTGGTGTTTTATAGGCTGTTCTATGAGCCCGAAAAGCTTCTTATAGCCAATGGCTCCAGTCCTTCATGTTTGGCTATCCCATCTTTTCTAAAATTTGTTTAATTTCCTTGTTTAAGATTCAACTTGCCCGTTAGTTTGGGAATGATAAGGTGTAGAAACTCTATGCATAGCCCCATGCTTCTGAAGCAAAGCTTCCAAGGTGCGATTGCAAAAGTGAGTACCTTGGTCACTTGTGATTGCTTGGGATATTCCAAACCTGCAAAGAATATTTGACCTGACAAAACCTGCAACAACTTTAGAATCATTAGTCCTAGTGCGTATTTCCTCCACCCAATTCGAAACATATTCAACAACAAGTAAAATGTAGACAAAACCAAAGGATACAAGGAAAAGGGCCCATAAAGTCAATGCCCCACACATTAAATACTTCACATAAAAGAATAGGTTGTTGAGGCATATCACTCCTACAAAGGATTGTTGTTCCTAATACTTGGCATTGTTCACAAGTTCGTAAATCTCAAAAGCATCATTGAACAAAGTGGGCCAAAAGAAACTCGAGTCTAAGACTTTTCTTGTTGTCTGTTGAGGACCAAAATGTCCCCTACGTGAGAGGCATGACAAAATCGAAGAATGAATTGAGCCTCATGGTTGGGGATGCATCACCCAATTACCTGGTCACTACAGAATTTCCACAGATATGTATCATCCCACACATATTATTTAGCATTACTTTTAAGCTTGTGTATTTGTGCTCTAGATACATCTGCAAGAAGAATTCCATCAACTAGTTAATTAACTAAATCAGCAAACCAAGGAGTTACCTCACACAACTGTAAAAGTTGCTCATCAAAGAAGTCATCCTGAATGGGGGTGAGGTTCTCATCCATTTCTATTCTGCTCAAGTGATCTCCCGCCAGATTCTCAGCTCTTCTTTTATCTTTGATCTCCAAATCAAATCCTTGGAGCAACAACATCCACCAGATCAATCTCAATTTTACTTATGGTTTCTTCAACAAGAACTTCGAAGCTGCATGGTCAGTAAAAAAAACTACCTTGGAACCTACAAAATATGGTCTAAACATATGAAGAGCAAAAACAATATCTAAATGTTCCTTTTCAATGGTAGTATAATTAGCTTGTGTGTAAACTAAAGTCCTAGAAGTGTAATAAATAACACGGGCAACCCTGTCAACCCTTTGTGCAAGGACTGCTCCCACTTATAGTTAGATGTATCACACATAATTTCAAAGGGGAGGGTCTAGTTTCGTGGCTGAATGATGGGAGTGGAGGTCAACCCTTTTTTTAAGCAATCAAATGCCTTCTTGAATTTGTCATCAAAGGTGAAAGTGACATCTTTTTGCAAAAAATTTGACAACAGAAGAGCTATCTTGCTGAAATCCTTGATAAAGCGCCTGTAAAAACCTACATGGCTAAGGAAAGAACAAGTCTCGCAAATGCCAAATGGATAAGGTAGATTAGAAATAACATCAATTTTGGCAGGATCCACTTACATCCCCTCTTTAGAGATCACATGTCCCAAATCTATGCCCTGTTCAACCATAAAATGACATTTCTCATAATTCAACACAAGGTTAGATTAAATGCATCTATGAAAAACTCTATCTAAACTATTCAATCATGCATCAAATAAGGAACCGTACACAGTAAACCATCAAGAAAACAATAATGTGACTTACCAGCCAACTGTTGAAGCATTTGATCAATGAATGTTAAGGGAAAATGATCCTTCATGGTGGCCTAGTTTTGTCTCTTATAATCGATGCATAACCTTGAGTTGTTCTGCACTCTTCTGGGGATAAGTTCATTGGTCTCATTTTTAACCACTGCGAGTCTAGTTTTCTTAGGGACTACCTGTACCACACTCACCCACTTACCATTAGAGATGGGGCATATGATGTGAGTTTGTAAGAGCTTGGTCACTTCCTTTTTTACAACATCCAGAATTAAGAAGGTAAGCCGCCTTTGGGGCTTTCCTAACAGATTTTAACACATCCTCCAATAGTATCATATGCATACACATGGATGGGCTAATACCAGGAATATTTGCCAAGGTCCATCTGATTGCCTTCCTGTGTCTTCTCAAAATCTGCAACAACTTCTCTTCCTGTTCATCTTCAAGTTTGGCTGAAATAATCATAGGTAATTTTCCACTCCCTTCTAAATATGCATATTTCAAATTTCCAAGAAGTGGTTTAAGCTCTAGAGCCGATGGCTACTCAACGGAGGGTACAATTCTCTTCCATGGGGTGTTTCATAGCATCAAATACGGTAAACTTTAGAATGTTATCCCCGAATTCCAAGGATAGTGTTCCAGCATGAACGTTAATTTTTGTATTAGATGTTTTCAAGAACGGTCGGCCTAAGGTGATAGGCACCCTGTTGGACTTAGTCTCATCTTCCATGTCTAGAATGTAAAAATCTACAGGAAATATCAAGTCATTAACTCGAACAAGTATATCATCACTAGTTCAGTAGGGCGAGCATTGCTATTGTTCATTAATTGTATGGTAACACTTGTATTATGTAAAGGTCCATGGGCAAGAGTAATAAAAACAGATGTAAGCATAACATTAATGGAACCTCCTAAATCTAACATGGCATTTTCAAATTGACTATTGCCTATGGTACATGGAATGGAAAAAACCCTAGATCTTCGCATTTTTAAGGCATGGGATGAATGAGGGCTGGAACATTGTGCCCCATGTTAACTCTTTCAGTACCTTGTAATGTTCTCTTGTGTGTGCACAACTCTTTAAGAAATTTGGCATATCTTGGAATCTGCTTAATTGCTTCAAGGATGCGAACGTTCATTTCCGTTTTCCTAAATGTATCCAATGTCTCCTTGTCCCTATATGCCATGTCCATTTTTCTAGTCTTCACTGCCCTTTGAGGGAAAGGAAGTGGTATATCTTGGATAATTCAACAGCTTTGTCAGACCTCAAGGTAATTGCAATGACATTACGAACATTTGGATTTACTACTGATTGGTTAGATAATTGGCTTGATTCTTGAGTCTGCATCCAATTGATTGAAGTGGCAAGTTGTCTAATCTTTGTGTCTAAATTTAGAATGGTAGAGTCTATTCTTTGTTGAAATTGGAGATTTTGGACAGTCATCTGTTTGACAAGGTCCTCCATTGCAAGTGTGTCGTTCTGCTGCTGCAGCGACCTAGGTTGTTGTTGTGCATATGCATTCCCCCATCTCAAGTTGGGATGGTTTCTCCAACCAAGATTGTATCATTAGATGACAAATCATAGTTGGCTTGAGGATTGTATATGTTTGTTGCATATGCTTGAGGAACATCAACATTCTGATCCTCCTGCAATTTTGAACATGAATCTGTAGGATGCTATGCAGAAGTGCAAATACCACATACCTTTGCTTTTTGGGCTTTACCTATTGCCAATTTTTTTACCAATGAAGTAAGTTCATCCAGTCTGCTCTCTAGATTATGGTGGGAAGAAGCTTGCATCTCGTTAATTCCCTTTGTCAACACCACTGAATTGTTTCTAGTTGTAAACTGTTGAGAATTAATGGACATGTTCTCAATCAAGGCTTTTGCTGCTTCTGGGGTCTTATCGACAAGTGTTTCCCCACTACTAGCATCTAGGATGCTTATATCCATATAGGAAGCATGCCTCATAAAAATACTAGATGGCCAATTGTTCATAAATATGGTGATGAGAGCAGCTAGCCACTAATTTCTTGAATCTCTCCCAATACTTATGCAAAGGTTCTTTGTCAATCTGCCTAATGCCACATATTTATTTTTTGATTGAATCAACTTTGGAGGCAAGTAAGAATTTTTCTAGGAACAGCTTCTTCAGATCGTTTCAACTTGTAACACAACCTAGCCGAAGGTAGTACAATCTTGAAGTGAGAATGGAAAGGCACTCAATATGATATGGTCCTATGTGACTCCTTGAGATTTCATGGCAGAACACACAACGTGGAAATCCTTCAGGTGTTTGTGAGGATCTTCACCTACAAGACAATTAAACTTTGGAAGCACCTATATCAAGCCAGATTTATGTTTAAATGGTACAATAACTGTTGGAACCAAGATGGTTTTCCTTTTATGATTTTGATGTTAACAACGGTATTTTATGAGAACAATTTGTTTGGACTAATCGCTTCATTAAGTGTGCAACAATTAGAACAAGAAAATCAAATGAAGGTATCAAAGGAAGGTACTGAAGAAAGCGACTAGAGGAAGTGGCCAGAGGATGAGATCAGAGGAACATAGAAGCTTACACGTCTGTCTCTAAACATATGTCTCTGGAAGCAACGTGCCTCTAAAGGTTATGAATAGTGCCTATGATGCTTGGGTCTAAAGACTGGCTTTGATAACTTGGTCTGAAGACTAGCTCTCAAATTGGGTCTGAAGACTGCCTCTAAAGAATGAATTTGAAGCATGCCTCTAAAGCCCTAGTGTGCCTCTGATGTGCACAAACTCAGCATGCTCTAAAGAGTTTATATCAAGCTATCATTAACTTTGCAGAGATTGTTCAAGCCATGCATACAAAGCTCAAGTTCCGCTAATCAAAAGTTGCAACACATCAAAATGTTTCCTCTAATATCCAGCCTCTAATGTTGCACTGACTCTAATGATTCAACAATGTGATTTTCCCTTGTGAGTTTCACTAATTTTCAAAATGACTTGTCCTCTAATGGGACTCTTTTTCTCTGTGTTTGTTCTTTAGCCTCACCAAGCTTACACTATCTTTCTTCTTTAGCTACACCTATTACAAAGTTTATATGAACTTGGAATATACAATATGAGTGGAGTATGATTTTCTCTTTAGAGAACATTCTAAGAGGATAATATCAAAGATATAGTTAAAGACTGTAAAAAGTGCAAAGAGAGGATAAGATTGCTCTTCTTAGCTTTGAGTGTTTCTCTTTTGTATAAGTAGTTGTTGTTTTTAATGATGAAGAGTTCTCTTCCTTTTATAGAGGTGATGAAGCTTCATTCATGAAGATAAGTACCAAGTGGCCGTTGGAAACATGCTTAATTGTCTGTGGTCCTTAATTTGATTTGCAAAAATGTCATTCAACTGCCCTTGTAATATATAAGCTTAGGAGGATGAGCTTACAGTCCGTCCTCGGATAGGAGGATAAGCTTTTCATTAATTGGGACATGACTTGCACTTTTTCTCTTTCCTTTTCCAAGAACTGTAGAGTCTTACTTTTCATGTCAAGAACAACACTTTTTCGTAATATGGTACTTTTGGCCATTTCCTATGTAAGAGGATGCATGGAACCAAAAGTTTATCCTTTCATTGTTTATCCTCTGGCATTAATCATCTTCTGATGATTTTTTTGTCTTTTTGCTTTAGTATTGTTTGTCTTTGGATACATATTCATCTTCCTTGAATTAGTCGTAGATTCATCTTTTCTACAGTATTGTATATCTTTGTATTAGAGGTTAAGGTTTCATCCTCTACTTGTTTATCCTCTAGCTTTGACGATGTGTTAATTTGTTTCAAATATACTTCTTTTGATCAAGGTGAGAAAAAACCTTTTTTCTAGTTTTGAATACACTCAAAAGCACAGATTAGATAATAAGCATAATCATAATCTTTGAAATAATTTTGCTATCATTGAAACTTTTGAGAGAGATTTTATCTCAAAACCTCTCACCCATTACCTTATTTTGACGCTTTCACATGCGAATGCGAGTTCAGAAGAAAAAGCCTTTGTTCTTTGATTCCTTGTCCTTCATTCGATTTAACTCGACAATTTATTGGTAAACGTAAAAAATAAATTATGAAAACACACTCTAAAAACGTCAATTTCGAAATTGAATCAAGTAAACTTACCCTAAATTAGAAAATCATCAGGGAATAATATAGTCATTGTTCGCACGGTCGTTTTGGCGTTGGTTTCACTCAAATCGAACTTACGGTGAAGAAGAATGTTGTAAAATAACAAATTCTACAAATGGAGTGTTCGGTTATTTTAAAGAGAAATTGAGATGGTTAAAAATATGATAAAGTGTGTTTAATTGACTAGCTAAATGAATGAAACAACATACTAAAATTTGGATAAAAATGGAGAAAGTTTTCTACACAATCGTTGGACACCGAAACCGAGTTTCTCTCATAAGTGCATGAGTTTCTTCTTTTCCTTTGGATTCATACTAGTGCAGCAGCTCTCTCTTGTTGCCCAAACTTTCTCTATCTCTCTTTTTTTTTTTAATTATTTAATTAGGTTTTACCCTTACATATGAGTCTAATCCATAAAACACACTTTACCTCTTTCTTTTAATTTTCTAAAACAAAACCAATAATTATCAAAACTAATTTTTCATACTACTTTAGACCCAAATATATTTCTAAAATATTACTAATATTTTTAAAAATAAAATAATTAAAGTAGTCAATCTTTTATATATATATATATATATATATATATAATATAATATCTATAATCATCACCATAATAATTAAAATATTAATTTTTCAAAATACTTACATTAAAATAATACCATATATTTAAACAGAAATAAAATATAAAATTAATAAATAAATATAATATCAACAATTTACATTATTACTAAATCCCAATAAATACGTATAAAAGCATCATACTATAACAACCATATGAAAATAAAGGAAATCAATATCAATGTTACTAAAGCATCAAAATATTTATTTATAAAACAAATAAGTAACATAAGATATATTTAAAAATAATTAAACATAATTAAATGCACATTTAATATTATTCAATATACAAGAAAATATCACATTAATTACAAATTCAAATGTAGACGTAAAATAACCTAAAATTTTATTCTTTAAAATATTACAATAAAATACTATTATTTTTAAAAAATATGTAATATAATAAAATATAATATTTGTTAATGATATTACTCATTTAATTTAATATGTATAAAACTAGCAGATCATGGAAAGCATCATATAACGATAATTAATCACAAAATTTATGAACATATATTCTAAAATAATTGTAAAATCAAATTAATAATTTAAAAGCTTATTTCATTAATAAAATAATTTATTATAAAATTTGGAATGTTACAATTTTCTCCTCTTAAAAAAATTTCGTCCTCAAATTTTGTAATGGAGAATAAACAAACTATCATCTTATTTACCACAATCAAGATTCAAACTTAGTCTCCAATGACATAATTAGCATGCAAGGGCATTCATAACTCATTTAAGTACAACATATCATAAATTACTTTGTGTAGCATGATAGAAATTATAACATGGGTCAATAACACATATCACATTTAGCATTCAATTATGGAAGAAAATATCATAGAGGTATTCATTATAATCTACAAATAAAACATAGCATACAGGCTTAGTTAGTAATAACTTGCTATATTTAATTCGATGAAATGAAACATATTTCAAGTTCATGCTCGGTTTCAACTATTTTTTTTTCAAACAAAACATTACTAATTTTACTTCTTGAAAAATAAAGTGTAAATCATTTCACCAAATACTCAAGAAATTTTACATAAGTCACACAAATTGAACAATCTTTAAATTATTAAGTTATTTCATATCTATAAGAATTATGAAAAGAGACACATCTAATAACTCAGTGACACTATATAAGATTTACAATCAATCGTTTTATAACAATACACTTAATAAATAATCAAGAACAAAAATTACGAAATCATAGATAGATATTATATTCACAACACATCCATTTAATAATTAAACAACTTCATTTGACATAAGTACAAAGGTGGCGCCACAACTTCTACTCTTTACTTCAAGTTAAAAACTCTGTTAATTATTCATCTACAATAATTTATTTGTGAATTAAAAGTAGCAACAACCACAAATTAAATGACACTTATATTAATATATAATGAACCATCAGAACAATGAATATGTCATTATCTCGCTTTTAGATGTTGTTGACTACTCTGAAACACCATACACAAATTCTTAACACTTAGAGCACCTTAATAAGAGACAATTGCATATCCACATAATCATATAACAAATTTGGCAGCACGACTCTAAGCTTATTTCACTAATCAAACATTAACTATTAACGCGTAGAATATTTCCACAGAAATCCAACAACTCCAATTTATCATAATTAAATTATTATTTCTTTTGAATTAGTTCTTATTGCTTAACACAAACTAAAACAATGATTTTTTTTTAGTAGAAAATAGTACAAGTAACTACTTACTAGAAGATAGTATAATACATTAGCTAACTAAAATAACTCAAGAATTAGATAAACCATAAACAATGTTCTAAAATTGATTTTTTGCAATTAAATTATTATACAAGCACCACAATTCATTTAGCACCATAAAATAATATATTTTTTCTTCAGAATTCAAAACTTTTTTATAGATTAATTTTCAGTCAAACACATGTCTAAATACAAAAGATAAAAATAAAAATGAATCACGTCTATTTTTAAAATCAATAAGATTCTCAAAATTTCACCAATAATTTAACCATTAAAAATCTTTTTGAATTTTTAAGAACTCTAAAAATTATTAATTTCAACTTATATTTTGAAAGGAAAATTGGACCATATATATAAATAAAGATAAAATCTTCGGACACATCAAAACTTCTAAAATAATTTCCAATTTATTTTATTATTCGCAAAACAATTATTACAAAAAATCTTCTAGATTTTTTTAAAAACAACACATAGTCAAACTTAGTTTAAATGTTTGGCTACTTTAAATTTTAAACAAAATCATCATGAATATTTTTTTATTTATAAATCAACAAACCTCCAACAAGATTTAATTCTTTAAAATAAGTCAAAACAATTCAAGCAACGAGACATTTTTTTATTTTTATTAAGAAGTTAACACAACATGATTCTTCAAAAGTAAGACTATGCAACAGATCCATAATCGAACAAAATTCAGAAAATTAATAAGGCAATTTTAAGAAGTTCTTGGTTACTCAAGACCTCAAATGCATCAAACAAAATAGTTAAGCAACAATGAATAGATAACAAGCAACTTCACCAATTAGGTAGTAATTAATTCACAATAGATGTACATTCATGGAAAAACATATGACACATAATCCAATAATATTAGGTAAAACTCAAATAGTGAACACAATTCACAAGCAATCACAATTGTCACAATAGATGTACTCATACTAGTGCAACGGCTCTCTCTTGTTGCCCAAACTTTCTCTATCTCTTTTTATTTATTTAGTTATTTATTTAGGTTTTACTCTTACATATGAGCCTAATCTATAAAACACATTTTACCCATTTCTTTTAATTTTCTAATAAAAAACATTTTACCCCTTTTGTTTAATTTTCTAAAACAAAACCAATAATTATCAAAACTAATTTTTAACACTACTTTAGACACAAATATATTTCTAAAACATTACTAATATATATATAATATCTATAACCATCATACTCATAATTATTACCAAAATTATTAAAATATTAATTTTTTCAAAATACTTCCATTATAATATTACCATATTTAAACAGAAATAAAATCAACAATTTAAATATAATATCAACAATTTACATTAATTACTAAATCACAATAAAAACGTATACAATCATCATACCATAACAATGATATGAAAATAAAGGAAAACAAAATCAATGTTACTAAAACATCAAAATAATTATTTATAAAATAACTAACTAACATAAGATATATTTAAAAATAATTAAACATAATTAAATTCACATTTAACATTAGTCAATGCACAAAAAAATATCACATTAATTATGAATTCACATGTAGACGTAAAATAACCTAAAATTTCATTCTTTAAAATATTACACTAAAATACTATTATTTTTTTAAAAAAAATATATGAAATAATAAAATATAATATTTGTTAATGATATTACTCATTTAATCAAATATGTATAAAACTAACAGATCATGGGAAGCACCCATATAACGATAATTAATCACAAAATTTATCAACATATATTTTGAAATAATTTTAAAATCAAATTAATTATTTAAAATCTTATTTCATTAATAAAATAGTTTATTATAAAATTTGGAATGTTACATCAAGCGCCTGATCTGTTTGCCTCTAAAGAAAGTGAACACCACTGGAAGAATTCATTTTTTTTAGAAAGTCAACACCTATGACAAAATCAACGCTTTTACAAAGTCAACACCACTGAAGAAGTGAATGCTCTTACAAGAGTAAATGATCTGATGGAAATCAATCCTTTAATAATCTGCTTGCTCTGATGGTCTATAAGATATCCTTTAATTATCACCCAGAATTTGCATGCTCACATGGTCTGCCAGACATCCTCTAACTATGGTATCCTCTAATCCCTTATCCTCTACTTCCTCTGTGTTTATTTAAGTTACGAGGAGTGGTTTCTAAGATTGTGATCTTACATGAGCTCACCGGATAAATCTATCTTCAAAGACATAATATGGAAATCCATGAGATATTGGTTTTCTTTATGCATTAAAGTACACATGCCATATCTTAAAGACCTCGAATAGAAATATATCTCAATGAACGCATACTATCTATATTTAAGAAGAAATCATTCGGTAAACATAGAAAGAGAGAGAGACAAAAAAACTAAAAAAAATTAAAAAGGCAATATGTTAAAAAGAATTTCTATAAAGGCCAAGAACACATCAAAAGAAAAATATAAATGAAAAATCATCTCAATAGAGAGTTATTAGAATTAATGTAAATCAGTCAAAGTGTTTTCATACACTTGAACTAATATAGGATTTAATATGTAAAATCCTCTCAATGATAGTTAGAATCCTAGAAACAAATTTTGTGTCAATTCAGATACAAACTTGAACTGATGTAAATCAGCCCGTTAGTGGCAACAACACTCATGAACCTCAACGATAGTTTGCCATAATGTTGAAGAATGGTTTTGACGACAATAGTCTAAAAAGACTGGAGAGGCGGCGTAAATAATACTTGTATGCTGTTGTTAAAATAGTAGATTAAGTCCTCAACATTACTGAGGAAAAATCTTTTTGTAAGGGGAATACTAGATGTAGCAACTGTTATATTGTGAACTAGTATAAACATATTTATGATTTCCTCTTTCTCTGTTTCCCTTATCTTAGTTCTTTATGAATCAACTTTATTTTTACTAAACCAGATTTATAAGAGTTAGTTGAATGTTTTGATAAAGAAAGTGTTTGTGCAAAGAAATCAAATTATAATTTAAAAATGGCATAACAAAATTCAAACCCTACTTTCTTGTGTTTTCCAAAACCTTCAAAATGCAAACCTCATTATAATCTCATTAAGCCTTAACTACATGGAGATATAGCTCATATTATGCTTAAACATCAAAATAAAAATTTGATTAAACATCAAAGAATTGTGTTGCATAAGCAAGCAGTAATATAACACCCTAATAGTTCCAAATCTTCACGAGAATGGGGGGTTCAATTGTGTTTGCCAAAGCTAAAAACTTTTTGCTCATTTGATGAAGGCTGGTACAAATTACTTGGATAAGAAGCAATCAGATTCAGAGGCAGCGAATAATGAAAGCATAAATATTTGGACACATAGATTTATCCTGGTTCACCACTAACTTGACTACATCCAGTCCCCTCATTTAGAAGGCTTTCATCAACTAATTCAAATACCTTGAATTACAAAACACCTTACCCTCCAAGCCAGTCTTCTCAAACAGCCTGACAACCCCAGACTTTTGAGGAACAACACCACCTTGACCCTACAAGCCAAGTATTCTCCTAACAACCTGACAACCCCAGATTGAAGAAGGAACTACACCACTATCGGGTTGGATACAAGAGATTGGAACTTGAGTAGTTGCTACTGGAAAGCTGATAATAACAATAACTCTCACACTCTAAGAAAAGAACACTCAGAAAATACTTCTCCTTCGAACAAGTGTTTCTCTCTCTGAACTCTAAGATAATGTGGAATTTGAGCTTGAGTTCTTCTACTCTCTTATGATTTTTTATGCTCTTCTTCTTCAGCCCTGAGTATCTATTTATAGTTAAAATTTGGGCTTCAATGTGGTCATTGTTTAATTCTGAATTGTATCTTCTTTAGATTGAGTTTGTAAATTCTTCAGACTGATTTTGTTTGTATTTTGTTCAGATTGAGTTTGTAAATTCTTCAGATTGATTCTGTTCATATTTTGTTGTAGATAAATCTTGACCAAATCTTCAACAAATATTCTTCAAATCTTGATCAAATCTTTTTCAAATTTTGATCAAATCTTTTTCAAATTTTGATCAAATCTTCTTCAAATCTTGATCAAATCTTCTTCAAATCTTAAATAAATCTTCTTCTAATCTTGATCAAATCTTCTTCAAATCATAATTAAATCTTCTTCAAATCATAATTAAATCTTCTTCAAATCATAATTAAATCTTCTTCAAATCATAATTAAATCTTCTTCAAATCTTGATCAAATCTTCTTCAATTCTTAATTAAATCTTCTTCAAATATTGACCATATTTTCTTTTCAACTTGGTCAAAGATTTTCTTCAATTATAAATTTGAATTAAATCTTATTTTAGATTTTCATCAATTATAATTTTGAATCAAATCTTATTTTAGATTTTCTTCAATTATAAATTTGAATCAAATCTTATTTTAGATTTTCTTCAAAAACATGAATCTTCTTTCATACTCTTTGAAGTCAAATATATTGTTCTCATAAAATACTTTTGTTAATTTCAAAACTCTAAATGTAAAACCAACTTGGTTCCAACAGTAACTTGATGAGAGACAAGAAATAAATGATAGGGTTTTGTGGAGTTGTTGAAATTATGGTTAGTAGTGTTAGTCCATACTTTTAAGACTTTTGTCCTTATATAAGGCAAGCATAATACACTTTATTTCTTCCTTTTTGTCATTTTAACCTTTTTCCAATACAGATTCCCTTGACCCATTATCCAAATTATAGGGACACCTCATTAAAATCATAAATACAAATTACTTCCAATTGACCCTACAATTCCCATAGTTATTTGGTACTCTACAATAGTGTGTTAGAGTATGGAAGCATCCTGCAAGGTATAGCCAACATAAATCTAGCTTAAAATATCCTAATCTACTAAAAAAGAAAATATTAAACTTAATTAACTAAATTACTTTTGTACTTTAATATTAAACCATTACATCAACTCATGGACAAATTTAAATGAGACTAAATTAAGTGTAGTAACTCATATCTCTTAGAGTTATCAGTGGCACTATGTCCTACTCTCATATATGCGTACTAAAGTCCTATATTTTTGTGTCTAGTCGACTTAAAGATGTGTTGCACTGTAGCTCCGGACATTGAGAAATTACTCCCAATCCACGTAGAAAATCCTCAAGCAAATAACCTCGAGAACACAAGTCACTTCAAGGTTGAACATATTGCACTTTCCTGACATCATTAGATTACTTAGCCTTGGTATCATCATGAGTGCAATACAACATATAATTGTCTTGGAAACTTAGCTCTCACGTCTAAAATCCTCCTCTTGTCGACCTAAAGTATCCTACTCTTATATATCTATCATCGACATGGGTCCTAAAGTTCAACATTTCCTTTCACCATCTTCATCAATATCATAATTAAACATTCAATCCATCATCTTACACATATAATCATTAATTTCAAATCATCAAATACAATATTTTCATCAACTAACATATATTTAACTAACATATATTTCCACTAATATAATTCATCAATCTATTGTAACCACCAAATTAATCAAATCAACACTCTTATGCAACTATCAACTTACTGGTTTTATCATCCTAACATACTCATAAACATTTTATTTCAAAACTATCAATAATTTGAATATAGTTACTCAACCAACTCATAAAGTTCAACATCATAATCATCACATTCTAACAGTATATTACACACAATCTAATTGCGCCTTTAATCTCATTTTAATCATAAGCTACCCAAGTTCACAATTTATCTATTATTATTGAATAAAGTAACACCATTAGGTAAAAATCCGTGGAAAGTTAATCTCATTTCCAAACATACAATACACACATGACTCAATCAATTCCACTTACCTTATATTCAAATTGAATTTGCTTCCCAAACTAAGTTTTTGGCTCTAACCTTTCTCCTTTCCGCCACCGATGATGGAAATGAATTTAAACATCATAAATACAAAAACAAGGATTAAGAGGAGAGTTTACAAAGTTAAAAACTAAAATGAGTTGCAATACACAGTTACCCACTTGTAAGAATAATCTTTCACCTCAAATTAATGGATAAAAAATAGCCTTATGAACTCTTGGATATACAAGGTTGAAGGATTTTAATTGTTTAGAGAGCAATGCAGGATATTTAGATCAAAATGAGTAGGTAGCTTGATGATCTCAATAAGGGCTTTTGGAGAAAAAAACACTCCCTCACGCTTTGATTATGGCATTTAAATAAAGGTCTTGAAAATGTTATGGTGCACAACAAGCTCACACACTCACACATCACACTGCTATGTGATACTCCGTCTTTACAAGTTTTACTGTAAAGTAAAGTGACCAATACTTGTTGGTAGGGCTGGACAGATATGTTCGACCCTCACAGTATCGCCGGGCCCACAACGGGTGAGATGAATTGGGTGGGTTGGACCGGGCCCAACGGGTCAGACAGAAAATGTTATAGGGTTTAATAGGGTAGGCGCGGGCGGGTTCGGATCATGGATTTTCCAACTCAAAAAACTAACCAACCCTAATTTCATAACACAGACTCACCCACAATCCACAACCACAACCCTAATTTCATTCTCTCACCAATCATCCTCTTCAACCCTAATTCTCTCATCACACACATAATTCAACACAAGTCACGGACTCAACACAAGCTACGACGGCCAACGACAACTACACGCTATCATTTACTATCTCTTATTTATTCACTCTCTAATTTCTCGTTCTAAACCTTTCAATCTAGTGTTTAAAAACTGGATTTTTTCACATCTGTAGTTTAAAATCTATTAATCTTGTTCTAATCTATCCCGCCCTCATTCTTATTTTTGTATTAGGGTTTTTATTTCTGTTTAGGGTTTTGATTTCTTATTTTTATTTCTGTTTATCATGATTAGGGTTTTGATTTAGCTATTGTTTTTGCTTCTGGTATTTCTAAAGTATATTTTTTTTGCATGTTGTTTTCTGTATTAGGATTTTGATTTAATTTTTTTTTGCATGATTAGGGTTGTGTTTTCAACTGTTTTTTTTCTTTTCATCTTTGTTATAAATCCCTGATTCAGTTTGATGGTTTAAGATTGAAGTTAAAAAAATTATATTTATTTACTTTTTTTTAACTTCTAGTTCAGTTTGATGATTAAGATTGTTTTAAACTTTTCAATCTCATGTTTAAAAACAACGTTTTTTCGTTTTTGTTTTTTTAAATCTGTTAATGTTGTTATAATCTAATTTGTGCCCTTCATATCTTTGTATCAAAGAGTATCAATGGCGGTTCCGAGGAGAAGCAATGGTCTTAATGAGGACGATGAAGAAGAATCCAACGGTCTTTTCGAAGAAGAAGGTCTCGTTGATTTCCTGGAAGACACTCAAACTCCTCAAACTCCTCCTCATCTTCATGACATCTCTCGTGCCGCTCTGTTTGGCAACCTCCTTTCCCTATGCCTAGCTCTCGGTCGGTACCTCATCTCAACTCTCTCTCTCTCTCTCTCTCTCTGATCGCATAATTCCTTAGTCTCTATTTATTGAAATATTACCTTTATTTGTTAAATCTTATATCTCCTTCAAAAAATTTCAATCTAAAACCCTAATTTCATTTCCTGTTATGTTGATAGTTACTGATGATTGTATTTTCTTTGATGCAATTTGTGTTAGACATTGCTGGCAAATTGTCAATAATCTGTAAGAAATTAACAAATGATGAAAAAAAGGGGTTGTAACGTAGCTGTATGAATTTATTGTGTTAGAATCTATTAGATAAACTGTTTTACTTTAATTTTATGGCATTTGTTTCTGATACTTTTAAATTGAGTGAAAAGTAGTTTTGGTCCATAAATGTGTAGCAAAAAACACATTGCGAGATGTTTATTTAATTTTGATACATTCAAAGACTATAATAGTTACAACACATGACATTGCGGCGAAAACTTTGTAATTATCTACATTAACTTTTGATTTGTTTGATATTTGAAGCTGAAACACATTCTAACTAGAATATTAGGTTATTATTGGGTTTCACTGTTGCAGACAACTTGACTGGCAGTATTGATGAACCAGTGGAGGATAGGGATACGCCTCTTCATTTGACATGTTTATATGGCCATTTCGAACGTGCCCACGTTTGTTATCAATTATTATTGTTCATTAGTTATTTTTTTTTTGCTTGTATTATGAATCATGCCGTGAATTATTGGTCTTGTTTTTATGAATTGCAGCTGCTGCTAGAAGGAGGAGCTAATTTGGAGGCTTATGATGAAGATGAGGCAATTCCTTTACATGATGCTTGTGCAGGATTTAGTTATGTTCTAAATGATAAAAGATTTTTTTTTTGGGTTAATATTTGTAATGTTATTTTGCTTTGTAAAGCCATATTAGGATTTGTGGAGATAGTCCAACTTCTACTCAACAGAGCTAATGACACTGAGCATATAAAAAGGATGCTAGATGCAGTTGATTCTGTAAGTATTTACTTACCTTTCTTAAAACTTGAGTTCCTAATTCCTATTCAAGATACTAAAGTCAATCCAATCCTATTTCAAGTTTTTTTACATAATTTCTCATGATTTGTTCTCCATAAAATGTGACCATCTTACTAGCCTCTTCATCATGATGCAAGAGGTGAGCATGCTGCTGTAATTAGGTTGTTACTGTCTAATGGTGCGTCATCCACAAAGGCAAACTTATATGGAAAGGTATAGTTATTTAAGTTTTTGATGTCTAATACAAAGGCAAATGTAAGTTTTTGCATTTGTAAAGATTATTAGTAATTATGATTTCTAGCTATTGCTTTGATGTTTTGTCGGGGTTGGCCTGATGTTGTTTTATAGTCATCCATTGAACTTGAAAGAGAAGAATAAGATAACTATATTAAGTTTGTTGCATAGTTATTTTGTACTCTAATTGGTGATTACTAATTAATTTTTATTCAATTTTTCAGACTGGCAAGCAAAGATGACAAGTGTGGACATTGATGTTATTTGTGTTATTTGTATTGATTATTTATAAAGACATTGACCATTTAGTTTAAGATCTTTAGATTTTATGACATGAATGGACAATATTATATATATATATATAAAATAAGTTTACATTTCAGAGGATATTTAGTATTATAAATATGTTTGCATCTCAATTATAAATTAATTGAGTATTTATCAATGTTGAGATTTATAAACATGCTTGAAAATTGGTTAAGTATGTATCAATGTTGCTTAACTAATTATTTTTATCTATAACATCTAAAAATTAGAGCTCTAGAATGCTCATTATAAAAGGAAATTGGAAAAAAAATTGCTCAATTTTAAACAAAAAATTTAGAATAGTTAAATAAATAGAAATTTTTGAAAAAAAAATGGAAACAGATAAAATGAATTAGTGGATTAAAGCCATCTGAATGAAGGGACTGAATGTAGCCAAGTTAATGGTGAACCAGGATAAATCTATGCGTCCAAATACTTATGTTTTTATTATCCGCTGTTGCTGTGTCTGATCGCTTCTTCTTGAATTAATTTATATCAACTTTCATCAAATCAGCAAAAAGAATTCAACTTTGGCAAACACAATTCAACCCCCCTTTTCGTGTTTGCACCTTCAATTGGCATTAGAGCTCGGTCTCAAGGCTGAGCACTTTACAGTGTTTGAGAAAATATCTAAGGATTCATTATGTCTGGATTCAGTGAAGAAGCTGCTGGAGGAAACATCAACAGACCACCTTTGTTTGACGGAGAACGTTTTGAGTATCGGAAAGACAAGCAGAGAAGTTTCTTTATTTCACAAGATCTTGAACTTTGGGACTTGGTGGAAGATGGTTATGTTGCTCCAGAGGATACTGATGGTGTTGAAATTCCAAGAAAGGACATGAATGCTGATCAGAAGAAGATGTACAAAATGCATCATAAATCTAGAACGTTCATGATAAATGCAATCACCTTCAAGGAATTTGACAAGTGCACCAAAAAAGCGACAACAAAGAGTATTTATGATAGTCTGACTCTGACCTATGAAGGAAGCAAGCAAGTTCAAGAAGCAAAGGCCAACATCTTAGTCAAAAAGTATGAGCTGTTCAAGATGGAAGAAGATGAAGACATTGAAACAATGTTTTCTAGATTCCAGACTCTAGTCTCGGGATTAAAGTTACTTGATAAGAGTTATACTACTGCTGATCATGTGAAGAAAATCCTTAGAAGCCTGCCAACCAAGTGGAGTCCAAATATCACTGCCATTCAAGAAGCAAAGGATCTGAATACTCTAAAGCTAGAAGAATTAATCAGCTCCCTCAAATCACATGAAATTGAGCTTGAAGAAGATGAGCCCAATAAGAAGAAAAAAAAACATAGCCTTAAAATCCAAGTAGAAGAAGGTTCTAAAAGCAACAACAGAATCAGAAGATAGTGATTCAGATGATCAGAATCTGAAACCAGAGGAAGACGAGATTGCTTTCATAACCAGAAAGGTTCTAAAGATATGGCACAACAGAAAGAAGAAATTTCGCCAGAGATATTCCAAGTAGTCCAACAGAGGAAAGGATGAATATGAGAAGAAAAGTATCATCTGCTATGGATGCAATGAACCCGGACATATCAAGTCAGAATGTACAAACAAAGAGAAAGGGAAACACCTGAAGAAAGATTCCAGACCCAAGAAGAAGAATCTTATGGCTACATGGGATGATTCTGGTGAATCTTCTGATGATGAAGAAGCAGAATTGGCTATGATGGCTCACACCAACTCTGCCTCTGGATCCAACACAGATTCTGACTTTGGAAGTGAATCAGAAGATGAAGAAAAAGAGGTATTTTCTGAATTCACCTGATCTGATTTAATTATTGCAATGAATGATATTTTAAATGTTAATAACAAATTGTCTTTAAAATTGAAAACACTTAGGAAAGAAAATAAAATTCTAACCAAATAAGTTAATGTTTTAAAGAATCAAAATGCAGAATGTAAAACAGAAGATGCAGCTCTTAAAAGTAATCAATGTTCAACATCATGTAATTCTAATATGCATGAACAAGTATTTCAAGACTTTATTGCTAATGGTATGGAAAGAAGCAAATATGCTTCGATGATTTATGGAGTTGGTAACAATGGTAAAAGAGGTATAGGATTTGAAGAATCTGTAACTGAAACTAAACTTATTTCTTCTGATGTTTTGTGTACTGTTTGCACTAAGGTCACTCCAAATTATCTTGTCCCATGATAAATACAAGGAAAGACAAGAAACCTTTCAAGACTAACAAACCAGGACCCAACCAAATTTGGGTACCAAAAGATAAAATTGTCTATGTTGCAGATGTTCTAAGCAACCAAATTGAAACACCAGTCATGGTGCTTGGTCAATGGATGCTTGCAATATAAGAAGGGCAAAAGGTTTATGTTCCAACACCTACCAAACTGAAGCTAATTACTCTAGTGGAAGAAGGGCTGGTCAACACAATACATATTAGAACCAGAACCATATGATGAACCAGAAATATCAGAGAAATCACACATATCAACAAAACTGGAACTACTAGAAGAATCAGAATTACCATCAGTTCCAAAACTATCAGCAGAAACAAAAGTGTCAGATTAACAATCAGAATCAAGAGACTTCCTTGAACACTCCAATCAAATTCATCAAAATTACAAACCTGGATGGGAATTCAAATCCCTTTATCCAGACTCTCTAATCATAGAATATGCAAATTCAGAATATGAAAACTAGAAAAGAAGAAAGAGGGTTTTCAGAGTGAAACTGAAACTGTTGACATACAAGTTATATCTTTCTTTAAATATTATTATTGTTTTGATATTATGTTTACTATGATAACAAGCAGCTTTATCTTAAAAATCAAAGCTAGATACGTATTTTGCAGGTTCTCAAAAATTTAGAGGAACCAGGTGATCCACAAAATTTGAACACTTCAGCAAAAATAACATACCTGAAGTTTCAAAAACAAGCAGAAACCACTAGAAACAAAATTGATGTTTTTGCTGTATTGATTTGATTCTTAAATTATATGATTTTTATTATGTTCAATGACAAACAGCTTGACCTTGAAAAGTCAAAGCAAGATGATGATAGTGCAGGTTTACCAAAACCAAAGGAAGCTGATGTAGACAAACCTGAAGAACATGAAAAAGTAGAGGATACAAGCAAATTAGAAGAATCTGACAAATCTTCAAAAGATGAATCTGAAGATAAGTCAAAAGCAAGATGTGGATGGAAGTACAAGTCATCTCATCCTGAAACTCTAATCATTGGAAGTGCAAGTGATCCTTTAAGGACCAGATCATCACTTAAAGACACCAGTTTGTTTGGCTTACTCTCATCAATTGAGCCTACCTCTATTGATGAAGCATTGGCAGATAATGGATGGATTCTTGCAATATCAAAAGAGTTAAATGAATTTGAGAGGAATGATGTTTGGGATCTAGTACCAAGACCAGAAAAGAACAATATTGGAACCAAGTGGGTTTTCAGAAACAAGCTAAATGAAAAAGGTGAAGTGGTCAAAAACAAGGCAAGACTTGTTGCACAAGGCTACAGTCAGCAAGAAGGCATGGATTACACTGAGACATTTGCTCCAGTACCTGAAGATAGGTTTGACTTCATCAAGAAAAACCTAAGTCTTACCTTGATCTCTGACTGGCATTGTAATTACTTCAAAGTAATTTAGTTTTACATTAGTCTTTTTATATTTTGTTGTAATATGTTCATATTATTCAAAAAAAAATATAAAAGGACAACAAGATGAAAAAAAATAAAGGGGGGGGAGAAGATACAAGGTGGAGCAAGATCACTTTCATTCCTTTTTGTCTGATGACAAAAGAGGGAGAAGATTTTTGATAAAAAAGATAAAGTGGGGCTTAGACTTAGGGAGAGAAAGATATAAAGTGGAGTTTAGTCTTAGGGGGAATCAAAGAAATAGAAAGAAAAATGATTATAAAAAATACAAGTTTTGTCATCATAAAAAACGGGGAGATTGTTGGAACCAAGTTGGTTCTTACACTCAAAGTTTGGATGTTAACAAAAGTATTTTATAAGAATAATATATTTGACTTCGAAGAAGTATGCAAAAATCAGAGGATGACGTCACCAGAGGATACCACCACAGGATGACGTCGCTAGAGGATATACCTCTAGAACATACAGCCAAAAGATGTCACCAGAGGATACGAGAGGATACCTCCAGAAGATAGAGCTAGAAGATATCACCAGAGGATATCCTCAATAGCAAAAATCAAAGGATATCATCAGAAGCAAAAATCAGAGGATATCATCAGAGGCAAGAATCATATGACATCATCAGAGGATACCATCCGAGGCAAACATCAGAAGAAGACATGGTCCAGATCAGAAGGAAACATGGTCCAGATCAAAAGAAGACATGGTACATATCAGATTCGTAGAAGATTTGATTCAAAATTCGAAGAAGACTTGATGGAAATTTGAAGGAGATCTAATCAAAGTCTAAAGAAGATTTAATTTCCATTTGAAGAAGATTTGGTTCAAAATTAAAAAGAAACAGAATCGGGTTGAAGAATTTTCAAAAGATATATGAGCAAGATAAAATTCAAAATTAAACGTTGAACAAGTGAAAGCCCATATCTCAACTATAAATAGAGGCTTCAGGCCGTAGAAGAAATCATCGAAAAATAGAAGAACTCAAGCTTAAAATCCAAATTCTTCTTAGAGTTCAAAGAGAGAAACACTTGAGCGAGAGAGAAATATTTTCTAAGTGTTCTTTTCTTAGAGTGTGAGAGTCATTGTTACAATCAGCTCTCCAAAAGCAACTTTGTATGTTTTAAACCCTTGTATCCAACCCGATAGTGGTGTAAGTTCCTTCTTCAATCTAGGGTTGTCAGATTGTTAGGAGAAGACTTGGCTTGTAGGGTCAAGGTGGTGTAAGTTCCTTCTTCAATTAGGGGTTTTCAGATTGTTAAGAGAAGACTTGGCTTGTAGGGTCAAGGTGGTGTAAGTTCAATCTTCAATCTGGGGTTGTCAGATTGGTAGAAGAAGACTTGGCTAGTAGGGTCAAGGTGGTGTAAGTTCCTTCCTTAATCTGGGGTTGTTAGATTGGTAGGAGAAGACTTGGCTTGTAGTGTCAAGGTGTTGTTGTTCCTCAAAAGTCTGGGGTTGTCACGCTGTTTGGGATCCGTGTAATTGAAAGTGTTTGAATTAGTGGATTATAACCTTCTAAATGAAGGGACTGGATGTAGCCAAATTAATGGTGAACCAAGATAAATCTATGCATCCAAATACTTGTGTTTTTATTATCCGCTACTGTTGAGTCTGGTCGCTTCTTCTCGAATTAATTTATATCAATTTTCATTAAATCAGCAAAAAGAATTCAACTTTGGCAAACACAATTCAACCCCCCATTCTCGTGTTTGCACCTTCAAAAGTCATTCTTAATATGACGTTAAAGCCACTCACAATATGGTACTATGACCACGGCATAACAACCGCTCTAAAAGGATGGTTGTATTATGACCACTCAAAAATTGAAGGGACAGTTGTATTATAACCACTCAAAAATCGAAGGGACAGTGGTATTATAGCCACTCTAAAATCGAAGGGATTGCGGTATAAAAACCACTCTAAAAGGACAGTGGTATTATGACCACTCAAAAATCGAAGGAATGCGGCATAAAATCAGCTCTAAAAGAATGTGATATTAGAACCACTAAAAATCGAAGGGACAGAAAGAAAGGGGAAAAGTGGCTCGTAAATTCGAGCAGAATATAAGAGAGAGAAATGAGAAAGTTGGGAAATGCATCCAACTTTGGTGTGCTTTTCACAATAAATTGACACTCTTTATATAGTGATGGAAGCAAATCCAGATATGTTTTCTATCCAATGTGGGACTTCAAAAAAAGTTTGAAAAATCTTTATATAGTGATGAAAACTACTTAACATATAAGATTTTTCCAATGTGGGACTTCAACAATTTTTAAATTCACACACTATGTTCCAACAATCCCCCACTTGAATTAAAAAAATGTTTCTGAAGTAGCGTCAAACGCTTCTATAAGATTGTGCATAAGCAAGCGTGTCTCTTGACTTGAACCTTTGCATAGTAAGTAAGGTTCAGATTCAACAAGAGTGACTCGTAGTCTTGAACTCTATCTCTGACATCAAACTCACACACAACCTTTTTATAGGGTGTATTCTCTGACATCAAACTCTATCTCTTCTTCACTAGCACTAGTTAGTGCTATCATTTCATACTCCATAGTGAACTGAGCAAATATCGTATGTTCTTCAATTTCCAAGATACAGCCCTGCCGGCTATACTAAAAATATAGCCACTGGTTGCTTTGGAGTCATTTGATAAGGTGCTCCAATAAGCATCACTATCATTCAAGGACTGCATGAAATCTTTGATAATGTAATCCTAGACCCATGGTTCTTTTTAGGTACCTCATGACTCTTTCGATAGCGTGCCAATGCTCTATACTAGGTCTACTAGTAAACCTGCACAATAGTCCCACGCTAAGGCAATGTCGGGTCTAGTACAATCAAGGGTAAACTTAAGGTTGCCAATGATGCTCGCATATTCAGTTTGTCTAACACCTTCACTAGTATTCTTAAAAAGTTTCACACTTGGATCATATGGTGTGCAAGCATGTTTACAGTCAAAGTATTTATATTTCTTTAGGATCTTTTCAACATAATGAGACTGATCCAAAAAAGTTCCCTTTTCTGACCTAGTAATCTTGATTCCTAATATTACATCTGCTTCTCTGAGGACTTTCATATCAAAATTGTTACTCAACAATGTTTTCACAGTATTTACAACATGAATGTTTGAACCAAATATGAGTAAGTCGTCTACATAGAGACATATGATAGTGCAAATGCCATTTCCAAATTTGTAATAAATACATTTGTCACTTTCATTCACTTTAAACTCATTCGATATAATCAAATTAAAAATAATTTCATGCCATTGCTTAGGAGCTTATTTAAAACCATACAGAGATTTATCTAGCTTACAGACCTTGTCTTCTTGTCCATGAATTACAAAACCTTCATGTTGTTCCATATAGATTTCTTCTTCCAGATCACCATTTAAAAAGATTGTTTTAACATCCATTTGGTGTATCACCAAGTTATAAATTGCTGCTAGAGAAATGAGTACCCTAATGGATGTTATTCTAGTGACTGTAGAAAAAGCGCCAAAGAAATCTAGATTTTCTCTTTGCCTAGAACTTTTGGCTACAAGGCGTGCCTTGTATTTATCAATAGTTCCATTGGGTTTTGGTTTCTTTTTCAAAATCCATTTACAACCTATTGGTTTGCAACTAGGAGACAAGTCTACCAAATGTCAGGTCTTGTTAGACTCTAGAGAATCCATTTCATCATTTATAGCTTCTTGCCATAAATCAACATCCAATGGAGACAAAGTTTCTTTAAGATTTGAATGATCCTCTTCTAAATTATAAGTCGTATATTTGGGTCCTAATTGTTAGCAACTCTGACTCTCTTATTTCTTCGAGTTTCCATTTCACCTTGTTTGTTGCTTTTAGTGCTTCTTGTCACAGGAATGTGACTTGGTTCACTGTCCCTACTATTTCTTGATTTGAAAAGGAATTTAGTTCATAGAAGTCAACATCATTTGACTCTATGATCACTTTAGCATTTAGGGAATAAAACCTATACGCTTTACTGTTTACTGCATACTCAATGAATACATATTCATAGGCTCTACTGGCAAATTTAATTCACTTGGGATCGGGGATTTTAACATAAGCCAGACAGCCCCATGTTCGAAGATAAGTCAAATTTGGTTGTTTTTTTTTATTATCTCATAGAGAGATGTTTTGCTTTTAGATTTTGGAACTCTATTCAAAACATAACAAACAGTCAAAAATGATTTCCCTCCATCAATGAGATGCAGCACATGAGTTAAGCATAATAGCAACAACTAGTTCTGTAAAAGTTTTATTCTTTCTTTCATCTTTACTATTCATTTCAGGTGAATATGGTGTTGTAGTTTCATGTATAATTGCTTGTGTTTTATAAAACTCATTAAATAAACTAGAATCATACTCTATTCCTCTATCACTACAAAACCCCTTAATCTTTTTACATAATTGATTTTCAATTTCAGTTACGAAGATCATAAACATGTCAAGCGCTTCGCTTTTGTTTGTCATTAGATATACAAAAGTATAGTCAGAAAGATCGTTAATATTAACGTTTTCCATTTCTGGTTAACGTCCCATAAAGTTCACATATATCATGAAAGTGTAATAAATCTAAAGATTTGGATTCTCTAACAACAGATTTATGTGAACTCTTTGTTATTTTAGCTTGACTACAAAAATCACAATTTTTCAAAATCATTTAAAGATAACATTGGTATTAAACCTGAGTTACTTAAGTTTGAAATTAAATGTGTTCACGTGACAGAGGCTAGCACGTCAAATATTAACATCACACAACATCTAAACAGAATGAGACATTCTTAATTTCAACATTTAATTTAAACATGCATTAGGTGTACCATTTGCCAACAAAAATGTCATATTTGAAATTGGTGTACAAATATGCTCCTATAGAGTAAGTAAATTCTATCTTATTAAGAAAAAATCATAAACAAGATTTTGCCTTATTCAGAAGAAAAAAAATAATAAATGAGATAATTTTTTTTTAAATCCTTCCAAATAGAGGTAGTTTATCGATAATAACAATCAATTTGAAATTCATCTAAAGTCATACCTTAATAGATGATCTCATGACCTATCTTCTGAATTTTATAGGAGTGAACCTCCACGAATCTATCATCGGTCATATGATACTCTGATATTTGAGGTAGCAGCTACAACACATTCTTTAGCTCCAACTTCCTCGGTATCATATTTCTTCTTTATAGCATCGCATACTTGTCTAACACTATTGTTGGAACTGTAGTATTCATACAGATCATCAACAAGTCCATTAAGAATATAATTGTTATAGAGGTAATCATTACCCTCCCATGGGTTAATTCTTCAGCTTTCTTATCCTTTTCTGTTTGCCACAAAGAAACAGATCTAATAATGTCTTTGGTTGACATGGCAGAAAGAAACGCCTTAAAATTTTTGTTTTTGAATTTCAAAAATAGTTTGAAAATCAATTTATGTCACCGAAGATATTACTAGGTTGAGTCGCTGACTAGGTCGCTCTCATTAAGACGTTTCGCGGCACTGCCCAATTTGTGCAAGACAGACTATCAACCACGATGTCCCTAGGATAAAACAGCTCAGATTCACTATATCGGAGTTCCACTGCACTGTAGAAAACCGTCCTAGAATTACACCCTCAATATGGCAGTTAAAGCCACTTTCAATATGACGGTTAAAGTCACTCTTAATATGATGGTTAAAGCCACTCACAATATGGTACTATGACCACGGCATAACAACCGCTCTAAAAGGATAGTGGTATTTTAACCACTCAAAAACCAAAGAGACTACGGCATAAAAACCACTCTAAAAGGACGGAGGTATTATGACCACTCAAAAATCAAAGGGACAGTGGTTTTAGGACCACTCAAAAATCGAAGCAAACTTTGGTGTGTTTTTCACAATAAATTGACACTTTACATAGTGACGGCAGCAAATCCACATGTTTTCTATCTAATGTGGGACTTTAACAAATGTTTGAAAAATCTTTATATAGTGATGAAAACTACTCAACATATAAGATTTTTCCAATGTTGGACTTCAACAATTTTTAAATTCACACATTATGTTCCAACACTTCTCATAGTAATGTATTATACGAAAACCCATACACGTCGCACGATGCTATCAAACAGGGATCAATGTTTGTTGTTTCTCCCATCGAATGGCAAGGCCACCCTTTTGCACTATAATGAAAAGAAGAATTTGGGCTATGGATAAATCCTCATTTGACAAAGGCGAAGCCACCCTTTTTATAAAAAAATGTGACAACTTTGCAAAAATTGATGTAGGAAGGTTCGTGGCCAGAATCGAGGAAGAAACGGCTTTGCGGACAAACGCAGCAGTAAATGCGAAAAAAGATCGTCCAGTGTCAGATTGCCTATTATTATACCTTTCCAGAAAAGGAATCGCGCCACAAACACAACTCATCTATTCGCCGAGACATATGGGCTCCAAAGCCGTTTTGGGCTCGTCTTGGGCCTCAAAATAGTCGTTTAAGTTTTCCCTGTAATTTCAGGCTTTTTTTCTATTTTACCTAATTTTCGTACTAGGTTTTCTATTAACTATATAAAGACTTTCTATGCTGTAGTGGAAGGCATCTTGTAATAAAATAATTAATTTTGAGAGTTTTTTCTTTTTTGGTGGATTCCAGAGCTTGTTTGTTCTTCCGAATTTAGCGCTTGCTAATCCTTTGCGATTCCGACTGCGTCATGTGGTATCAGAGCAGACTTTCTCTTGTTTCTTTTCGTATCTTGAACAGCCATGGGAGATCAATCAGTCACAAGAGCAGACGTCGAGGGTATCCCCACAGCTTTTACCGTGGCCCTTACTGCTTTGACTACGCAGATGGCGACTTTGACGGATCAAGTGAACGCCATCAATGGTAGGAGGGACAGAGGCAGGAGAGACGAACCGCCCAGGCGTCCACATGGAGGCTTGTAGGCTCGTGTTGAATTGGACTCTAGTTCCGAAGAAGAGATCCCATAGGAGAATCAGGGTTGCAATAATCAATAGAATCGCAACGACTACAGAGTCAAGGCTGATATCCCGTTGTTCTATGGAACTATGTGGGTTGAAGAGTTTATGGATTGGCAGATTGACGTTAATCGGTTCTTCAACGTGATGGGTGTGCTAGAAAAGTAGCAGGTGAAGATGGTAGCAATTCGATTGATGCGCACGCTGCTGTGTGGTGGGATAAGCTTGTTGTTCATACGCAGCACTAGAGGAAAGCGCCAATCAGAACATGGAGGCGAATGAAACAGTTGATACTGGAGCGTTTCTTGCCTGAAGATAATGAGCGGGTTTTGTACAAGATGTATATCGATTGCGTTCAGGGTAGAAGGAGCGTGACCGAGTATACAGCAGAGTTCCTGCGTTTCTCAGAACGCAACGAACTAGGGGAAACTAAGGGTCAGAAGGTGACTCGTTATATTAATGGCTTGAAGGAGTCGATCCAGGAGAAGATGGGTCTGCAGACTGTCTGGACCGTGATAGAGGCCTCTATGCTAGCCTTGAAAGCGGAAATGATAGAGAAATCCCCCAGAAATTTCTCATTTTTTCGCAGATTCACTCCGCAGGGTAATTTTGAAGTTGCTGGTGATAAGGATAAGAGCGTTGCTACTAAGGATTCTAACTCCTCGGCAAAGGAAACTGGTGGAACCAGTAGTGCTACGCTCAACAAGAGGATGAACTAGAAGTCAGCCAACCCATACGCGAAACCGACAGGAGATAAATGTTTCCATTGCGGTAGGCAGGGTCACAAGTCAAATGTTTTCCCTTCCAGGAGAACAATTGCAGTTTTGAATGAGGAGTCTGAGGAAGGGGAAGAAAGAACGAGTATGACGGTGTTGAGTTCGTTGAAGAAGAAGCAGTGAACTTTGTGCTGTAGAGAGTCATGTTGTCTTCAAAGGAGGAGGGGCAAAGAAAGAATCTTTTTAGAACACACTATTCTATTAAGAATAAGTTGTGTAATCTGATTGTGGATAATGGGAGTACAGAGAACTTGGTCTCCCAGAAGCTAGTGGAATACCTAGAGTTGCCGAAAGAACCGCATGCCAAGCCTTATGTTTTGGGCTGGGTGAGTAAGAGTTCGCAGGTCAAGGTGACACAGACTTGCAAGGTGCCTATCTCCATCGGAAGGTATTACAAGGCAGAAGTAGTGTGTGATGTTATGAATATGGATGTATGTCATGTTCTACTAGGGCGACCTTGTCAGTATGAGAATGATATCACGTATAGAGGCAGGGATAATGTGATGATGTTCACCTGGGAAACGCACAAGATAGCTATGGCCTCGGTTTCTGGCTTTAATAAACAAACATGGAAGGAGAAGTCCAGTTTCCTTGTTATGACGTAGGATGAGCATGATTTGACTGATGCCTTCAAGGAAACTGAGTGGTTTTGCCCAGTGGTGGTCAAGGGTTTGATGAGTACTATAAAAGAAGAGCCTGAGCCACTGAAAGAGGTGCAAGAGATCTTGACAGATTTTGAGGAGTTGATATCGGATTAGCTACCCAACGACTTGCCTCCTATGCAAGATATTCAGCATCAGATTGATTTAATTTCAGGTTCCAGCCTGCCGAACCTACCTCATTACCGCATGAGTCCCAAGGAGAACGAGATATTGCGGGAGTAGATTGAGGATTTACTGAAGAAAGGGTTCATTAGAGAGAGTATGAGCCCATGTGCAGTTCCAATGCTTTTGGTGCCTAAGAAGAACAATCAGTGGCGAATGTGCGTTGACAGCAGAGCCATCAACAAGATAATGATCAAGTACAGATTTCCCATTCCTCGTCTAGAGGACATGCTTGATGAGTTATCGGGGTCTAAGTTGTTTTCGAAGATAGATCTACGGAGTGGTTATCATCAGATCCGAATTAGACCTGGAGATGAATGGAAGACGGCTTTCAAGAGCAAGGATGGCCTTTACGAGTGATTGGTCATGCCTTTCGGGTTATTCAACGCCCCCAGTACTTTCCTGAGACTAATGAATCAGGTTCTTCGTCCTTTTACTGGCTCTTTTGTGGTGGTTTACTTTGATGATATTCTGATTTACAGCAAAACCAAAGAGGATCATCTAGGGCATTTGAAGCAAGTGTTACAGGTCTTGCAAGAGAACCGGTTATACATCAACCTGAAGAAGTGCACCTTCTGTACCAACAAGCTGTTGTTTCTGTGTTTTGTTGTCGGTGAAAATGGGATTCAGGTGGACGAAGAGAAGGTGAGTGCTATCAGAAACTGGCCTGCACCTAAGTATGTGACGGAAGTACGCAGTTTTCATGGCTTGGATACCTTCTATAGGAGGTTTGTGCGCGACTTCAGCACCATTACTGCGCCTATCACCGAGTGCCTGAAGAAAGGAAAGTTTCAGTGGGGACCTGAACAAGACCAGAGCTTTGCAAGGATCAAGGAGAAGCTTTGCACAGCACCAGTTCTCGCTTTACCTGACTTCGACAAGATATTTCAGGTGGAGTGTGATGCCAGTGGAGTAGGGGTAGGTGTTGTACTTTCACAAGAGAAGCGATCAGTGGCCTTCTTTAGTGAGAAACTAAGCGACGCCAGGCAGAAATGGAGCACTTATGACTAGGAGTTTTATGCAGTCTTTCGAGCTTTGAGGCAATGGGAGCATTATCTGATTCAGAGGGAGTTTATCTTATTCACTGACCACCTTGCCCTGAAGTTCCTCCATAGTCAGAAGGTGATAAACAAGATGCATGCTCGCTGGGTAAGTTTTCTACAAAAATTCCCATTTATCATTCAGCACAAATCAGGCGCCCAAAACAAGGTAGCGGATGCATTGAGTAGGAGGGCTTCCTTGTTGATTACCTTAGCTCAAGAGATTGTGGGTTTTGAGTTGCTGAAGGAGCTATATGAGTCTGATATTGAGTTCAATGAGTTGTGGCTCAAGTGTACAAATCAGCATCCCAGTGCAAATTTTCAAATTCGAGAGGGCTACCTGTTTAAAGGGAATCAGCTATCCATTCCTAATTCTTCTTTGAGGGAGAAGTTGATTCGAGATCTGCATGGTGGCGATCTTGGAGTTCATTTGGGGAGAGATAAAACCATCGCAAGTCTGGAGGAGCGGTATTACTGGCCTCATTTGCGCCGTGACGTGGGTACTATCGTCAAGCGTTGCTACACTTGTCAGGTTTCTAAAGGTCAGCCTCAGAACGCTGCTCTTTACATGCCATTACTTGTTCCTGATGATATCTGATTAAACCTTTCGATGGACTTTGTATTGGGGCTACCTCGTACACAGCGAGGAGTAGATTCTGTATTTGTGGTTGTTGACAGGTTTTCGAAGATGTCACACTTTATTGCTTGTAAGAAGACCGCTGATGCATCCAGCATAGCCAAGTTATTTTTCAAGGAGGTTGTGCGTTTGCATGGAGTCCCCAGGTCCATCACTTCATACAGAGACACCAAGTTCCTCAATCATTTCTGGATTACTCTATGGTGGATGTTTGGTACTGCACTGAATAGGAGTTCTACAGCTCACCCTCAAACTGATGGGAAAACAGAGGTCACCAACCGAACGCTGGGGAATATGATTCAAAGTGTTTGCAGGGATAAGCCGAAGTAGTGGGATCTGGCTTTACCCCAGGTCGAATTTGCTTACAACAGCGCAGTGCACTCAGCTACAGGAAAATCGCCTTTCTCTCTGGTTTATACTTCTCTACCGCGGCATGTGGTTGATCTGGTGGTGCTACCCAAGGCTCATGGGGTGAGTACCGCAGCTGAAAGTATGGCCAAGGATGTGCAAGCCGTTAAAGAAACTATCAGGGCGAAGCTAGAGGCTACTGGGCAAAAGAACAAAGTTGTGCTGACAAGCGCAGGAGAGCCAAGGTCTTTGTGGGAGATGATGTGATGGTGTTCCTGCGTAAGGAGAGGTTCCCAGTTGGCACTTACAAGAAGCTTCAGCCTCGCAAGTACGGGCCTTTCAAGTTGCTGAAGAAGATCAATGACAACGCTTATGTGATCGACTTGGCGAAATCATGAATATTTCCAATACCTTTAATGTGGCTGATATTTATGAGTTCCATGAGGATGCTGACCTTTATTCTGGTATGAACTCGGGGTCGAGTTCTTTAGAGGTGGAGGAGACTGATGTAGGAAGGTTCACGGCCAGAATCGAGGAAGAAACGACTTTGCGGACAAACGCAGCGGGAAATGCGGAAAACGATCGTCCGGTGTCAGATTGCCTATTATTATACCTTTTCCGGAAAGGGAATCGCGCCACAAACACAACAGTTTAGATTTATTGATTTATTAATTATTTTTATGTGTGATTTATAATGATAATTATTTGTCTTGTTTGATTTATTTTAGTTGATAAAATTATTAGTTGAATTATTTAATTAAATTTAAAATTATAGAAGTTGTGTTGTTTGTTTGTTTTATTTTGAACCAAATAAGTAATTGAGCTAGGAGACAATAGAGTTAGTTAGACCCAACCCTCATGCATCAGTGTTTCTTGCATGAAAATGTTTTTGCATCTTTATTATAAAAAAAGTAGACAATTGGATTTTATACCCCCCAATTAAAAAATTTGAGTGTGAAATTACTGGATTAGCCTTAATATTCAGTAAAAAGATATTCACCGGCCCACATACCCCACATTCAGAAATTTCCGGAAAAGTAAGGAAGTTTTCCAAATTTTGTCTTTACCGGAAATTTCAAATTCATTGAAATTTCCGGTAGTTATATTGTGTACTGGAATAGTGAGTTATTTTTTTAAATTTTTTTTTCTTTTTTTTGTTTTTTTGCATTTTATATAATTTTTTTTTTACATATATTTGATTCAATTTTTTTTAGTGAGGACCAGAGGAGCAAAGCAAAACGTTGAGCTTTCTAGAGTTCGACCTGCTACTCAATCTAATAGGAGGGCTGCTAATGAAAAAAGAAGAAAAAGGAACGAAGATCAGCAACAGCAACAGGAGGATCATATTCAGCCTGAGTTTGAGCAACATGATAATATTCAGGCTGAGTTTGAGCAACACGAGCAGTAGCAGCAGGATGAACAGGATCAACAACACTCTCCTGAACAACCTCTATTTCCTGGAGGTCCGTACGATCAATCCGTCCTTACAGACTATGAACACCACATTGCTGTTAAGGTGTGGAATGGACAAATTAGTAAATATTTAAATTTATGTTATAATTTATATTTTTATTGATATTATAGTTTATATTGATATTATAATTTATATTTATATTTATATTATAATTTATATTTATATTTATAATTTATATCTATATTTATATTTATAATTTATATCTATATTTATATTTATATTTATATGTATATGTATATGTATATTTATATTTATATTTATATTTATATTTATATTTATATTTATATTTATATTTATATTTATATTTATATTTATATTTATATTTATATTTATATTTATATTTATATTTATATTTATATTTATATTTATATTTATATTTATATTTATATTTATATTTATATTTATATTTATATTTATATTTATATTTATATTTATATTTATATTTATATTTATATTTATATTTATATTTATATTTATATTTATATTTATATTTATATTTATATTTATATTTAAGGTTTAGGGTTAGGGTTTAGGGTTTAGGGTTTAGGGTTTAGATTAATATAACACACAATTTAACACACAATTTAGGGTTTAGTTTATATTGATATTGATATTTTTATAAACTATTTTTAATTATATTATAATTTATTGTGTGTTATTTTAATTGAACAGGATAGACATGCGTTGAAGGTTGTTTCAAACGGCAAAAAGCAGGATAAATTTATTGACATCAGATATGTATTACCAGCCTAGATAGATCATTGGATTACTCTATCTGGGTTACGTCCTCTTCAAAGATGCAATTTGCATATGATTGACGGTAATCTGATATTTGCTTTTGCTGAGAAGTGGCACGCAGAGACTAGCTCATTTCACCTACCATTTGATAAAATGACTATTACTATGGATGATGTTAGGGTCTTCTGGGCATACCATGTCACGGAGAGTTTTTCACACCTCCTGCTAATATGAATGAAGATCTGACCATTGTTGTTGCTGTTGAGTTACTAGGAGTTAGTCACAATGAAGTTGTGATTGAAACGAGGTACAACAGAGGTGCTTTGTACAGTTTTGAGTGGTTGAATGGTATATTTTTTAAGACCCTTCGTGAAGGGCGTTATGACTGTGCAACGAGGGCATACCTACTTTATTTGGTAGGGGCACCATACTTGCTGATAAAGTGTCACCCTTGTATCAGCAAAATATTTATTTCTTTTTCAAGACCTTGATACATGTGGTAAATGGGCATTGGGACCAACTGCTCTCGTTGTCTTATACGATTATCTTCGAGATAGTACACCGCTTGCAACAGATTGGAGGATATTTATCTTTATTACATGTATTTTTATACTTATTTAATTACTTATATTTATTTAACTACATGTATTTTTTATATTTATTTTTAATTACTTATTTTTAATTACTTGTTTTTATATTTATATTTAATTACTTATACTTATTTAACTACATGTATTTTATATTTACTTATTTAATTACTTGTTTTTATATTTATATTTAATTACTTACATTTATTTAACTACACGTATTTTATATTTACTTATTTAATTGTTTTTTTTTATTTATAGACATGGATTTATAAATTTATTTAATTACTTGTATTGTTTTTATTCTTTACAGACATGGATTTATGAGCATTTCCCCGACATTTCTAAGCGAGATTTCAGTGACATGTCTATAGTGTCGCAGATGTATCGATGGACTGCAAAGCAAACATCTGGGAACGTTGCATATTACAGAGCAAAGTTGGATGCTTTGAGAGATACGGATATTATCTAGACGCCGAATTATGACGAGAACTCTACGACACAGTTTCAGTATGTGTCATTGTTCACTGGTTACATCCGTTGGTGTTCCACGATGGTATCGTATCTACCAGAGAGATGCGTACGACAGTTTGGGTATATGCAGCACATCCCGCTATCACCACCGATGCTCGTTGTATGTGATCTTGATGTTGAATGGAGCATGTACAGGAACTATGTACAATCACTTAGTACTAGATTGCATTGAGCATCATATTCTCGTCAGTCATTCAATGGATACATTCAGTGATATTATAGGATATCTCATCCTCGGATGATCCCTCCCAATGATGATGCTGATGTCAGTCCTACTCATGATGCTGATGCCAGACCTAGTCATTTTGCTGATGTCGGACCTAGTCATTTTGCTGATGCCGGTCTTAGTCATTTTGCTGATGCTGATCCTAGTCATTTTGCTGATGCTTATCCTAGTCAGTTTGTTGATGCTGGTCCTACTCATTTTGCTGATGGTGAATGGCATGCATAGTGTCAACATATGGGTGGTCTAATACAGCAGAGTTTAGACTTACATAGGGTAGAACCTGATGATGAGATGTACGTCCTGTTAGAGAGAGCTTTGTACATATCTAGAGGAGGGGATTATTAGTAGTATTTTTATTTATTATTCGACTTTGTTTTATCATCCAACTTATTTTATCATACGACTTTGTTGTTTAAACTTTGTTATTTATATTCATTATTCAGACTTTGCTTTATTATATTGATTCAGATTTACTTTGTTATTTATTTTCGTTATGTGAATGAATTTTGTTACAAACTAAATATTTAAAAAATTTAGACGAAACGAACTAAATATAAAAACATATAAAAAATTCATATATATGAAATAAAATTTTAATTTAAAAATGTCAATCATCTGCCAAAGACATATAATCTGATGTATGATCTAACTCTAATGAATCCCAATGTTGTAGACGTCCTGCATAAGCTATAGCCCATGATGTAGACTCATCACTGCGATACGTTTTCCAATCCCATGCAATTGGAGGCAACAGACAACCTGATTTCAATTTAACTTGAACCCAATGACTTTCATTAACAAAGCCAATGCAGATAATACGATCACGTGATATCTCTCCATTGTGCGCACCCCTCATTGGGAAAAAAGTCAAAGAAAAAGTTTTTCCCAATGTCACAATAACGCTATTATATTTTGTTGCTATCACGCAACCCATATATGGAATAGTCATCCATTTCTCGATGGGTTGATTTCTCAAATCAGTTACAAGTAAAGAGTCTTCCACTTTTTGCAAACGTTCCTGGAATAATGCAGCATATAAATCAGGATTTGACTTAATCTCTATATACAACTGTCGACGCACAATACTCCAAGACTCTTCACCATGGCTAAGTAAAGCAGCAATAGCACGATATCCACAGTTTCCATCAGCTTCAACATTAACTATGTCTTCAATATATGGATGAATTAGAGGAGGAAACTCATCCAAATATTTTCTAACTTCCTGGGAGGAAACTCTCGTCATAGGTGCTTGCTGTGAGACTTGTTTGGATGCTTGTTGGGAGATTTGTTTGGATGCTTGCTGGGAGATTTGTTGGGATGTTTTCATGGGTCCTTGCCGAGAGACTTGAGTATTTGCATCATGAGAATAAATTGCATCAACATGCTCAAAAAATGAAGGGTCACGATATACGTCAAATCCCTTCAGCTTTTTACCTTTTTTCCTCTTCACACCACCTTTTGTTTTGATCTTATCTGGTGGTACACACATTGATGTTGTCTCTGGATATGCTATTTCCCGCAACTTGCTCTTCAATGCCCTCCTTCCAGCAAAATTAAGTGTTTTCCATGTTTTCCAAATAATATTCATCTATGATGTAATGTCCAACTCTGAATCATTTTCCAACTGCTCTTCCTCTTGATCACTATTCATGGTTAATTTCCTCAAATGTATGTGAACAGCATCCAATGGGATTGGAACACCTTCCAACTTGTATCTTGCCAACTCACAAGTACAAGGTAATCCATGAGTTTTTCTAACTATACAACCACATGTAGCTTTGTCGTTATTGACATAGCTAACTCTCTTGTATTCAAGAACAATATCATTTAAAGCATTCCTAGATACAACCCACGTCAAGTTCGCATAGAACGGATCGTTGTTTATGTGCTCTTTGCGACCTTTACTTGTCTCAAATGAACCTTTTATCTTAATAATTTGGAACTTCAACATGTCATTCATACCATTCCATGCCTTACACAAATCTCCTTTACTATGTTCCAAAAATATCTTCAGTGACCAATGAGCAGATTCAACCCTAATATTCAAACAAAAAAATATGTATAATATTATTATTTCTATCATGCATGTTTAATCCTATATAACTATAAATATAAATAAAAAATGCAATGTTTTAATGACGTACCTATTAGTTGTAGTATTTCCTAGATGCAATACTCGATTGGTCCATGCTTCAACAAATCTTTCCTTGTGAGGAGTCAACCATGTGTCTCTGACGTAGTTAAAGAAAATAATATTATCGACACATGCTTGCTCAAACATTTGCAAATGTTCCATGTACTCCTTTTCTTAAGAACAATAAACAATTTTCCTCCATAACTCAAGAATGGGTTCATGCATATCTTTCTTTAATATATACTGTTTGCATTTGGCTCCAATATTTTTGTTACTATGAAGTTGACAAAGTAAATTCGTTGAAGATGGAAATACAACTTCAATTGCATTCATTAAAGCAAGCTCCCTATCAGTCACGATCACCTGAGGAAATGAAGTATTTGAAACAAACAACTCTTTTAACCTCTCTAATGCTTGACAAAATTTTTCTTGACGCTCACAATCCATATAAGAAAATGCAACGTTGAATGTCAACCCAGTTGAAGTAACACCAACAATTTCAAACAATGGTAACCTATACCTATTGGTTTTGTAGGTGCTATCCATGATCAATACAAGAGGAAACATGTTCAACAAAGTTATAGAATCTGGGTGCATCCAAAACATGTCCCTCACAACGTTGGAATCTCCATGAGTTCTACTCCAACAAGCATACTTCTCAGCTCCAAGTAACTTCAAGAGATGTTGCATATCAGTTCTAGGCCCTTTCAAATTCTTCCTGTATGTACTTCGCCGCTTATAAATTTGAGAGATATTAGAGACATTCTCCTTATCTCGATCTCTCAAAGATGACAAGATGTGTCTCGGTGCAACGTGGTACTTTGTCAGCTCGTCAACATGTTTCTTATCTTCTTCTGTTAAGTGTCCCATAAATGCATTACTCTCAAAAGTAGCTACTAACTCATGGTTATGGAATCCACATATTACACTAACAATCCATCCTTCACCATTTTTCAATGGTCTCGGTATAAGTTTAAACGGACAACTACACTTTTTAGTTGAAGTCCCTGACTTACTTTTATTTGACTTATATGTTCCACCTCTATCACAACCAAAAATTAATTTTGTTTTCCTTCCTCTCTTTTCGATCTCTACATCAGAGCGAGTAATAATAACAACTACTCAATTTTGTCGGCCAACCTCTCTTGCCAACGATATTACTACTTCCCGTGACTCAAAAATCTGATTAGTTGAAAATGCTTCAAATAAATCTATACATAATGATGATGTTTTCTCCATTCCTAGTTGAAAGAAAAAAAATTAAATAAAAAGCAAAATAAAAAAAAAACTGGAAATTTGAAATTTCCATAAATTATAACTATCGGAAATTTCATTTTGCCAAATTTCCGATAGTACAAAATACATACTGGAAATTTCGAATCGCCAAATTTCCGGAAATTTTGTACTACCAGAAATTTGGCCAAATGAAATTTCTGGTAGTTCAATTTTCATACCGGATTTTTCTAGAAAAAAATAACGTACCGGAAATTTGGCTGAGTGGAGTAGATTTTGGAGTAAATTTTTTTAACCGGAGATGGAAATGAAATTCAATGGGTAATTATGGGTTTTCATTATTTTGGGGGTATAAGTCAAAATGTGAGAGTATCAAATCTAATTTTCAAAAAAGTGTCTTGACTCATTCTTTTTACTGTCTTTTACGACAAGATTATATGACAATTCATGATGTTGTCTTGACATAATTAATTATAGTCTTTATATTCTTGTCTCAACCAATTAAGTGAGGAGAAAATGAGCATTCCCTCATTTTTTGATTGGTGGTGCGCTACGTGTCTCTCTCTTACCATCTTAAATGTATTTTTGATGCGAAGATTACAAATTAAATTATTTGAGTTAATAGTTTTTATATACAATTATTTAAGAAAAAACAAAGAAATCCTTCTTCTTCTTGATGCCTCGTGCCTTCTCTCTCTTTGGCCAAGATGCAATTTATTTTGATGTCATCCAAAAATAATAAACAAAGTATCATTATTTTTAATTCCTTTAACTGCAATTAAAATATTTCCTCTTCTCTCCGTCAATTCACATGTCAACGCTCGTCCCTTTTACATTTTCACTCTCTTTTTTGAAATTACAATTAGTAGTCTATCTTAATTGGTCTTTGAATACAATTAAAGGGGTACAGCAAATTCTCCCTCCTGTCTACGGTTACTCCTCTCTTTTGCAAAGAAATCATTCTACTTTATTCTACCACCAATTGCCAATAATGTAATAGTTGGACTCAAGGAAAGAAATTTCACCCCTTCATTCTATTGCACCGCTTCCCTCACCCTTAACCAAAAAATAACACTTTGGATATAGTCCCTTGTGTTCACGGCACGTACTATTCTCCTTGGATCACCAAGGTCGATTTCTAACATCTCCTTCATATTTTCGTGGGACATTTCAAGCAAGCCTTAATCTTCTCTTGTTCGTGTCATTTTAATTTGTGAGCTTAGATTGTCTTTCTAGGAAGGAAAATACTTAAGGTAAGGGTTTTTCCCCAACTAAAGTTAGGCTAGATATTAAGTTAGTGGTTTATAAAATATTGATATCATTCTTGATGTTTTAAAAGAAAAATATTGATTTTTATGTTTGTCTTAATGTTAACTATTGAAACATAATGTGTGAATTTAAAAATTGTTGAAATCCCTTGGAAAACTCTCATTTTGAATAGTTTTAATCACTATATAAATATTCTCAAAATTTTATTGAAGTCTCACATTGGTTAGAAAACATATGTGGGTTTGCTTCCATCACTATATAAAGAGTGTCAATTTATTGTGAAAAGCACACCAAAGTTGGATGCATTTCCCAACTTTTTCTTTTCTCCATCTTATATTCTGCTCGATTGTTACTGAACCACTTCTCCCCTTTCTTTCTGTCCCTTTGATATTTTATAGCAGTATTGTACTGTAGTCCCTTCGATATTTTAAAGCGGTTGTTATACCGTAGTCCCTTCGATATTTTAAAGCGGTATAATACCGTAGTCCCTTCGATATCTTAGAGTGGTTGTTCTGTCGTAGTTCCGTCGAGTTTTGAGTGGTCCTAATACCACTATCCTTTTAGAGTGGTTTTAAACTGTAGTTCCGTCGAGTTTTGAGTGGTCATAATACCACTATCCTTTTAAAGTGGTTTTTATGCCGTAGTCTTTTAGAGTGGTTTTTATGCCACAAACCGTTAGAGTGTAGTCATTTTGATTTATGAGTGGTCATAATACCATATTACGAGGCTTTAACCACCTTATTGAGAGTGACTTTAACTGTCATATTGAGAGTGGCTTTAATAGCCATATTGAGGGCATAATTCTAGAACGGTTTTTTACGGTGCAATAGAACTCCGATACAGTGAATCTGGGTTGTTTTATCCAGGGGACGTCGTGGTTGATAGTGTGCCTTGCACAATTTAGGAAGTGCCGCAAAACGTCTTAAAGAGAGCGACCTAGTCCGCGACTCAACCCAGTATTATCTTTGGTGGCACAAATTGTGTTTTTTAAACAATTTTTCAAACTCAAAATACAACAATTTAAGACGTTTTTTCTACCATGTCAACCGAAGACATTACTGGATATGTTTCTTTGAGGCAAACAAAAAAGGATAAGAAAGCTGGAGAATTAACCCATGGGAGGTAATGATTACCTTTATAAGAATAAATATATTCTTAATAGACTTGTTGGTGATCTGTATGAATACTACAGTTCCAGCAATAGTGCTAGACAGGTATGAGATGCTATTAAGAAGGGGAAGTTGGAGCTAAAAAGTGTGTTGTAGCCGTTACCTCAAGTATCAGATAACCGATGACAAATATTTGGAGAAATCAGAAGATAGCTCAAGAGATCATCTTAAGGTATGACTTTAGATGAATTTCAAATTGATTGTTATTATCGACAAACTGCCTCTATGTGGAAGGATTTCAAAAATTCTTCAACAAAAGATTTTCTCTAAAGAGTATGATAACTTGTCTCTAGAAAACAAAATGTTGTTTATTATTTTTCTAAATTAGGCAGAGTTTACTTATATCCAATGCATGTTTAAATTTAAATGTTGAAATTAAGAATGTCTCCTTCTGTTTACATGTTGTGTGATTTTAATATTTGACATGTTAGACTTTGTCAGGTGAACACATGTTATTTGAAACTTAAGTAACTCATGTTTAATACCAATGTTATCTTTAAATGATTTTGAAAAAAAAAAAGTGATTTTTGTAGTCAAGCTAAAATAACAAAGAGTTCACATAAATATGTAGTTAGAGAATCTGAGTCTTTAGATTTATTACACTCTGATGTATGTGAACTTGATGAGACGTTAATAAGAAATGAAAATTGTTATTTTATCACTTTTATTGACGATCGTTTTGTCTATACTTTTTAATGAAAAATAAAAGGGAAGCATTTCACATGTTTAGAATCTTTGTAATTGAAATTGAAAATCAATTTAGTAAAAAGATTAAGAGGTTTCGTAGTGATAGAGGAATATAATATGATTCTAGTTTATTTAATGAGTTTTATAAAACTCAAGGAATTATACATGAAACCACAACACCTTATTCGCCTAAAATGAATGGTAAAGCTAAAAGAAAGAATATGACTTTGACTGAACTAGTTGTTGCTATGATGCTTAACTCTGGTGCTGCATCTCATTGGTGGGAGGAAATTATTTTGACTGTTTGCTATGTTTTGAATAGAGTTCCAAAATCTAAAAACAAAACATCTCCTTATGAGATAACAAAGAAAAGACAACCAAACTTGTCTTATCTTCGAACATGGGGTTGTCTGGCTTATGTCAGAATCCCCGATCCCAAGCGAATTAAACTCGTCAGTAGAGCCTATGAATGTGTATTCATTGGGTATGCAGTAAACAGTAAAGCATATAGGTTTTATGACCTAAATGCGAAAGTGATCATAGAGTTAAATGATGTTGACTTCTATGAAAATAAATTCCCTTTCAAATCGAGAAATAGTGGGGGCAGCTAACCAAATCATACTCCCGTGACAAGAAGCACTGAAAGCAACAAACAAGGAGAATTGGAAACTCGAAGAAGTAAGAGAGTCAGAGTTGCTAAAGATTATGGACCAAAATATATGGATATATGGCCTATAATTTCAAAGAGGATCCTGCAAATCTCAAAGAATTCTTGTCATCATTGGATGCAAATCTTTGGCAAGAAGCTAAAAATGATGAAATGGATTCTCTAGAATCTAACAAGACCTGGCATATAGTAGACTTGCCTCCTTATTGCAAGCCAATAGGTTGTAAATGAATTTTGAAAAAGAAACTAAAACCCGATGGAACTATTGAGAAATACAAGGCACGCCTTGTAGCCAAAGGTTTTAGGGGGCAAACACGAGAAGGGGGGGTTGATTGTGTTTGACTTAACTTGAATACTTTTCCTGTTTTTATACTTTTAAAACAAAACTTGATGTATAATTAAAAACAGAGTTAGCAGCGGATAAAATTAAAAATAAAACTCACAGTTTTTATACTGGTTCACCGTTAACGAGGCTACGTCCAGTCCCTTCACCTTGAAGGATTTCACTAATTCAAACCTTGAATTACAACCTTGCTACTGACCCTCCAAGTCAGTCTTCTCAAACAGTCTAACAATCCTAGACTTCTTTGAGGAATGCAGCTCCTGTCTTTAGCCAATCTGACAATCCCGATTGTAGAAGAAATCACAACACTATAAATCTAATTGCCAAGTAACCTGCTACCCCTTCTGACTCCCTCAGATTGTAGACTCTATTTCAACAACTTAGATTTAACACACAACACTATGAATCTAATTGCCAAGTAACCTGCTACCCCTACTGACTCCCTCAGCTTGTAGACTCTACTTCAACAACTTAGATTTGACACAGTGGAAGGAAAATAACACGAGTACTTGCTTCTTGAAAGCTGGAACTCACAATTGACTTCTATGAAAATTTGAGAGTGTTTGCTTTGGAAGTGTATGGCTCTTTTGTGATTTTCGATGCTTGAGTATTCTGCCTTGAGCCTCCTTTTATAGATGCAGATTTGGGCCTCTTCCAATGCTTAAATTCGAGCTGAATCTTGCTGGATTCTCTGTAAAAATAACTTGACCAATTAGGCTTCATATAAATAAAAAACATATCTTCAGATTTCCTTTCAAAATAACTGGCCAATTAAATCGTGGTTCCTTCCCGCCACAGCTCCTGAATTCCACAACACCTCACTTTATTTTTGTAATAAATCTTTTTAATCCTTTGATCAAAATAAATTAAATTCTCCACCGTATAAATTTCCTGATTAAATCTGGACCATTGGATCTTCATGCGCTAGTCCACATCTGGACCATACTGATTGTTATGCTGTGATCCTCTAATTTCGGCCTTCCCTGGACCACACTTCCTGACCCTCTGATCTTCTGATTTCGGCCATCTTGGATGCGCACCTGATATGCTATAATCCTCTGAATTTGGCCTTTGCTGGACTATACATTATGTCCCTCTGATTTCGGCCAACACTGGGCCATGGTCTGATTTTCTGATCTGGACCATCACTGGACCAAATAATTAATTCTGAACCACTGATTTGGAAATCTTCCCTCTGATCTAGACTAATTCTGGATTTTGGTCTAGATTAAATTGAAATTAAATCTGGACAATAAATATTTCAGTCTGGGCATTTTACCATTGATTTTAGTCAAGTCTGGATCATTCTGGAAATCATTTCTTCTTGTCTTGACTTAGTTTCATGCTCTGAATCACGCTCTCTTATTGTCTTGGTCAAATCTGGATTGATTCTCTTGTTCTGGACTCATAAACTTAGCTTCTAGTTGAGTCTGGAACAAGTCTGGGCAGTTTAATATTTCACTGCCAGGCCATCTTCTGGTCAGAATAACTTCTGGAATAAATTTGATATTTGATTCCTTTTGGTCTGGATCAACTCTCCCTTTGGCAGGTTTTCCACTGGTATGATCCATGTTTCCTTCTGATTTTTCTTCCTTCTGATATGAGCCAACAAAGATATCTTCTGGTGATGTTTTTGACATCCTGGAGTATCTTCTGGAAATTCCAGAATTCATTTTCCTTTGATCTTCTGCTTCTGATTTCTTCAGTTTCTGGTGGCATTTAATTTAATAATTCAAGGTACAATAAGTTTACATTGAGTGCTTTTGTAAACATCAAAATCCTAAGTCTTAGAACCAACTTGGTTCCAACAGAAAAGTTTGACAATTTGATTATATCGAATGAGTTTAAAGTGAATGAAAGTGACAAATGTATTTATTACAAATTTGAAAATGGCATTTGCACTATCATATGTCTCTATGTAGACGACTTACTCATATTTGGTTCAAACTATCATGCTATAAATACTATGAAATCATCGTTGAGTAACAACTTTGATATGAAAGATTTCAGAGAAAGGAATGTAATCTTAGGAATCAAGATTACTAGGTCGGAAAAGGGAATTTCTTTGAATCAATCTCATTATGTTGAAAAGATCCTAAAGAAATACAAATACTTTGACTGTAAACCTGTTTGCACACCATATGATCCAAGTATGAAACTTTTTAAGAACACTGGTGAAGGTGTTAGACAAACTGAATATGCGAGCATCATTGGCAGCCTCAAGTATGCCACTGATTGTACTAGACCCGACATCGTCTACGTCGTGGGACTATTGTGCATGTTTACCAGTAGACCTAGTATGGAGCATTGGCACGCTATCGAAAGAGTCATGAGATACCTAAAAAGGACCATGAATCTAGGATTACATTATCAAAGATTTTCTGCCGTACTTGAAGGATACAGTGATGCTGATTGGAACTCCTTATTAGATGACTCCAAAGAAAACAATGGCTATATTTTTAATATAGTCGACGGGGCTGTATCATGGAAATGGAAGAATCAGACGATATTGGCTCAATCCACTATGAAGTCTAAAATGATAGCACTAGCTACTGCTAGTGAAGAAGCGAGCTGGTTGAGATGTTTGCTAGCTGAGATCCCTTTATGGGAAAAACCTATGCCAGCTGTGTTGATCCACTGCGATAGTACCGCGGCTATTGCGAAAATTGAGAATCGTTATTACAACAGTAAGAGACGACAAATACGTCGTAAGCACATTACAATTAGAGAATTACTTACTAAAGGAGCTTTAATAGTGGATCATGTATGCACTGATGAAAATTTAGCAGATCATTTGACGAAAGGATTGGCTAGCGAGAAAGTCATAAATACATCCAAAAGGATGGGACTATTGCCTATAGATCATTGAGTCACTCATGATGGTAACCCGACCTAAAAGACTGGAGATCCCAAGAATTAGGTTCAATGGGTAATAACAAGTCATAGTGATAGGAAATGAACATGTTATTATATTTAACAGAAGCATGATTCCTGAAGCGATGGATGACTGAGATAATAGAAACTCTTAATGAGATCTATACTCTATGTGGAAGGAGTACTCTTGATAGACTCACCTATGTGAATGTGGAAATGAGGTCGTTTCCTATGGAATTTTGGGGCAAAAATTCCTAGAGCATTTACTATACTGGGATAGACATGCAGGGCCATAAATGCACGGGCTTTTTAGAACACACCCAATGAAAAGGTTGTGTGTGGGTTTGATGTTCGAGATAGAGTTTAAGACTACGAGTCACTCTTGTTAAATCAGAATCTTACTTGCTATGCAAAGGTTCAAGTCATAGACACTTTTGCTTATGCACAATCTTATAGAAGCGTTTGATGCTATTTTAGAAACATTTTTTTAACTCAAATGGGGGATTGTTGGAACATAATGTGTGAATTTAAAAATTGTTAAAGTCCCACATTGGAAAACTCTCATTTTGAATAGTTTTAATCACTATATAAATATTCTCAAAATTTTGTTGAAATCCCACATTGGTTAGAAAACATATGTCGGTTTGCTTTCATCACTATATAAAGAGTGTCAATTTATTGTGAAAAGCACACCAAAGTTGAATGCATTTCCCAACTTTTTCTTTTCTCCATCTTATATTCTGCTCAATTGTTACCGAGTCATTTATCCCCTTTCTTTATGTCCCTTCGATATTTTATAGCGGTATTGTATTGTAGTCCCTTCGATATTTTAAAGCGGTTGTTATACCGTAATCCCTTCGATATTTTAAAGCGGTATTGTACCGTAGTCCTTTCGATATCTTAGAGCGGTTGTTATGTCGTAGTTCTGTCAAGTTTTGAGTGGTCCTAATACCACTATCCTTTTAGAGTGGTTTTATACTGTAGTTCCGTCGAGTTTTGAGTGGTCATAATACCACTATCCTTTTAAAGTGGTTTTTATGCCGCAGTCTTTTAGAGTGGTTTTTATGCCGCAAACCTTTAGAGTGTAGTCATTTTGATTTATGAGTGGTCATAGTACCATATTGTGAGGCTTTAACCGCTTATTGAGAGTGACTTTAATCGTCATATTGAGAGTGGCTTTAATGCCATATTGAGGGTGTAATTCTAGAACGGTTTTTTACGGTGCAGTGGAACTTTGATACAGTGAATCTGGGCAGTTTTATCCTGTGGACGTCGTGGTTGATAGTCTGCCTTACACAATTTAGGCAGTGCCGCGAAACGTCTTAAAGACCGCGACTCAACCCAGTAATATCTTTGGTGGCACAAATTGTGTTTTTTAAACAGTTTTTTCAAACTCAAAATACAACTAATTATAAAGTTTTGATTTTTATGAGCCATATGTGTGCCTTGATGAACATAATTATAAAGTTTCCAGTTTTATTATTATAACATGATTAATTTGTTTGTAGTGATGTATTTGATGTAAAGTTGAGATTTTTGTGTGTTTGGTGTGCTTAATTATAAGGCTCCAATTTTATTATGATATCATGAGTAATATGTTTAATTGATTTAAAGTCTTGATATTTATGCCTCATTTTTATGAACAATACGTGTGTATTGAGGAAACTAATGAAAAGTTGATTTTTAATTATGATAATAGGAGAAGTTGATTATTGTGATTTTTTAGTGTAAGGTTTGATTTTTATGTCTAACTGACTATTAATGGGAGAAATTCTATAGTAAAAGAAATACATTTCTATTTTTATGTGTTATTGGCGATTAAGCCGTAATCTTTGTCAATAACATATAGCTAATAAAGTTTTATGATTTATAAAATAGAAGTTGTAATTTTGAGATATTAATTCATGTGTATATGTGTTCTATTTTTGGAATTATTGATTCTTGACTATGAGCAACCATGAGAATTTAAATTTGATGTCCTGTCATTAAAATTTTAATTTTGCATACTTTATCTTTGCGGTTGTCTTTGTGACCGGTTTATTTCCAGGACATATCATATGCCTCTTTGTAGATGTCTTTGTGGTTGGTTATTTATCGTGACATAGCATATGCATATTTTTGGACGCCTTTGTGACTGGTAATTTATCATGATATAACATATGCATCTTTGTGGACGGTTTATTGTCTGGTTTAAATTTTTTTCCGTTGGTATAAGTGACATTTTGTATGGACGCCTTAGTGGTTGATTATATATGGATCATATAGTTTCACAACATACATAACTTGCATATGTTTTTTAAAATTTACTTTAATCTAATTATATGTTTGTGATTTATTTAAGAACATTTTATGACTTTGTGAATTATTCTAAAATTGATTCCTTTAAATGTTTTATTACAAAAAGAGCTTTATATTTATATTTTATGACAGTTAATTTATTATTTGGTTTAATTTTTGGTGTGGGATGAACTGACTGCTTAAATCAACATTTTAGGTACTAATGATCTTGAAGAGTTGCATGAATGAATGATGTTTATTTGGTGCACGTGCATGAAAAAAGGGAATAATTATTATATTTTTAAATGTTTTGTTTTAATAAAACTAACATAGTACATTTTAAAGTTTATTTACTTTTCGTCGTTGACTTTTTTGAGAAATGCAGAAGTAGATTTTTGTCCCACTAAAAAATAATTGAATTGTCGTTAATTTCAGTTAACCTTAATATTCATGATTTCAACTTAAAAATTATTTATTCTATTTTAGCGCATAAATAGACATTTTTTTAATAATTAATAAATTAAATTTTACAGAAATAGTATTAAGTTATAATTATTTTCTAGCGCATATTTTATTTATAATATGGTAAACTATTTCTTTCAACAAAAAAATTGTCTATTTTTTTAAAGATAACAAACATTTTAAGTAATGCTTTGGATTAAAATTTGGGGGTTACACTACAGGTGAGGAATAAGTAGAGAATCTTGTATATATCAACGTATGAATCTTTCTATTTCTAAGTCTTTAATTTTCAACATTTTTACTTTGTTCTTGATTTTCTAGTGTTTTTCGGAGTTTGGTGGAAAATCTTATTTAGTGCAAATTGATAGAAAAATTGTTATAAAATTTTCTGTTTTGCATTCTTGTCTTGATTTTGGATATTGAATAAAATCATGTTTTGAACATTGCAATAGAATTGATTTAATTTGAAGAAAATCTGATATAATAATGTTTCTATTAATTAAGATTTATTGATTCTTTATTTGATGATCTTTGTCATATCGATTAAAATACAAAAATCCTTTTCTAAAACAACTTCAATCAATTTTCTGTTTTTCTTATATAAGTTTCTGTTGAATTTTGTGTTGTTTATTTTATATATCATCATCAAACCAATCCAATAAGAACATATCAAAAAAAATTTAAGAAATATTGTTTACGTAAATTGAGTTGATTTATACTACGTTAACTCAATTCACGCAAACTACATGAAGTTGGTTCAGGTAAGTGTACATACTCACATATCACGTATGTATTTTTTCTAATCACCTTAAAATTTTACATGTATGTGAGTTAAGTTTATGTACGTTCACGTGTACTATACTTGTGTAGCACTAGTAATTTCTTAAATTAACACCATATGTAAACTTTGTACACGTGAATTGTATTTGTGTAGTGCATGTAAATTCTTAAATTACATAATGAACATTAATACATAATACGTGCAATAAGAATAAGAGAGTTATTGATATAAGTTATGAGTGAATGTGTGAGTTATGAATAAATATGAGTTATGAGGTGTGCGTTATAAATATGTGACATGAATCTGAGGTATTACGAGGTGAACGATAGTGATAAAGAAAGAAAGATAATAGATAAGGTTTAAGATTATTGAAATAGTAATATTGAAATAGTAAAGTTTTGGGAATTTTAATTTTATAAAAATTTGATGAAGCAAAATTGAAATATATATATATTTTTCCTTCAAACTGTCTCTTTCGTAATTTGTTTGAGGTCATCTCTTTTTGTAACTAACCATAATTTAAAACCAGGAATTGTCTGTCATAAAATGGTGGACACGCTTGCATTACGGTTATGCTATCCATTGACATTCATCAATAAGAACAACTACATCTACTGCCGCAAAACATTCTCTCCTCTTTGGTACACCAAACCTCGGAGTTACAGCTTCTTCAAACTGGAAGCCAGAAACAGCAAAGCTTCATTCAACGAAGCTGCTTTCGAGGCAGAGCGGCTCGCACTCGACGCCGAAGCTCGCCAATCCATGGCCAATTCTCTTCAAGAAGATCCCAAAGCTTGGAAATGGGTAATCCGAAAGAGAATATGGGATGCGATGGAAGCTAACAACTTTGCACAAAACCCGAGACCCGTTCACCACCGTATCCCCAATTTCATTTCCGCGTCTGTTGCTGCTGATAAGGTATGCCACTGAATGGGAATGGGACCCACTTAATTATAATGCAAAACTCTTATTATAGATTTTTGGAGAGAATAAGCTTTTGTTTCGTGAAATTGTAGTTGGAGCAATTTGGTTGGACATTTATAAAATGGTAAATTAGTTTTGGAAATTGATAACTGTTAATCAATTTGATGAATTTTGATTGTAAAATAGAGATCAACTAAAAGAGTAAATAGTCATTTTGTTTGCTGAAAGTGTGAGTGTTGTCACCATAGTTTTGAATATATTGAAATTGAAAATACATCCCGATATCTCCTTTGTTAGTAATTTTATGAACTAAATTAACAAATGAAAAATGCATTTGAGGATTAAAATGATTAACTAAAGACGTATTTGAGGGCCAAAATGACTAGACATTTTAGGTATGCTTTTGTAGTTTTGATACACTCAAAGACTATTGTGATAGCGTGTTACACATTAAGGGTCCGTTGGATGGAGGTAGATGGAGCAGTGGAGGGAAGGTTTTTAAGTTTTTGTGTTTGGTTCAATTTTTAAGATGGGGGGTGGGGAAGGGAGGGAGGGGAAACAAAATCCCTCCTAGAACTCATTCTACTCCATGTCCATTTTGGGAGATTTGGATGGGAGGGGAGAGAAGAGGAGGGAACCAAAGTAGCATAAAAGCCATTTAAAATCCCTCCCGTCCCCTTGAACCCAACACAAACTATTAAAATTAAAAATCTCTCTTCTCTCCTCTTTTGAACCAAACATATTTCTAATCTCCTCACCTCCCCTCCGTTGAACTAAACAGACCCTATGGAACCAAAATGGCTGATAACTCATCCACTAAAGGCCTAAAACGAGTTCTAAAAACGTGCTCCAACTGAACATGTCATAATTTTGCTAACTCAGTATTTCCGACCAATTGTGGATGAAATAAATGGATCAGTGGCCTTCAATTTCAAAGACTTATTTTTCATTTTGTAAAGAATAAAACCTTCAATCTGGTAATTAAAATATCATTTCCTCTTTTATTTGTCCATGAACTATAGCAATATAATAAAGAGACCCTAATCTTAGTCCCTTAGTCTTAGTCCCTTAGTTACATTCAAAGTAGGAGAGAAAGAAAATTCAGGACTAACTTGATAGATTTAGAATAGTTTAGAGACTATTTGTTACATTTATATAGTTCAATGACCAAATAAGAGACAAAGTGATAGTCTAGGGATCAAAATCACGGTTTACTCTTGTACATTGAGGGGACTAAATTGCTAGATTCCTATAATTCTGTAAAACAAAATAATGATTTACTGATAGATTTTGCTTCTGAAAATAAACTTACATGTTATCCAAATCTCATATTTTAGTTGAATTTCATTTTCAAGCAACTGCTTATGTCTGCATTTTATGGTCTAAACTCTAAAGTGCATCGTTATGAGAGCTTAATCACTGAATCACTTGAGGCCATATACAGCTTTTTTCAACATGCACACATTTTTTTACCCCTTCACAAGTTACTCTAGTGGTTGTTCAAAATAGGTTTCTTCTTTAATGGCTGCATTACGAAATGCATATTTAACATCTAACTGCAACACATCATGACTTTCCAATTGTTTTGTGCAACTAGAACAATAAGCATCACACCTTATAAAATAGTAGGAGCAATAAGCTCAATAATTTCAATTTGCTTCTGATCCATTGTACTTTGAACTTGAATTTGCCTCCTCTAAAGCACGATATCATCTTATAAAATAGGAGTTCGATCTAAATATCATTGAATAGGTGCGTGGATTGATAGAATCTATTGTTTTTGATAGATTCATCATTTTTTGTGGGGTGTGGAATGGGAAATGACTTTTATTTGGAATTTGAGCACAATTATTTGGTGTGGTGTCGGTTTTTTTGCAGATGAGCGAACTAGATGTTTTCCGTGTTGCACAATGTGTGAAGGTTAATCCAGATTCTCCTCAGAAACAAGTTAGATTTCTCACTCTTTCAGGTTAGATAGATGCGTCATTTGGAGTTTTTGTGTGGTGTTGAGTAGGGAGGGTGTTATGATTGGAGCCTTGTTGATTTTGTTGCTAAGTGACATAATTTGATTTGTATTAGCGTTATGAGATATAGTTCATAGCAATAGAGTAACATGGATGTTGAAGTTATGGGATTTTAGAGAAAAGGAGGAGAGAAAATAATAAGGGTTTCAATATTATTGATAATAGCTTAATGTTGAGTTGATTACAAAAGACTCAATACTAATCTCTATTTATAGAGAAACATAGACTCAATTCTAAATCAGAAACAAATCACAATAATAATGAGAGATATTCTAAAATATCTCTTTGATTATAAATTGATCCTAAGAAATAATTCAAGATACTCTAATATAATATAAAAAATATTATAAGATATTTTCTAATATTCTAACACTCCCCTTCAAGCTAAAGCTTACTAAGCAAGAAGTTTTATCTTGCTACAAGAAAACAATATCTTGCTCCACAAATAAAAAAAAAGATGGAAAGGCAACTCAGGGATGCATGTGAAGTCCGAGAGAATTGCTATAAATATAGCCTAGCCAGATAGCTTGATTGATCATCAGCCAGAGGGAAATTCATGGCAAGCAATTGAACAAAGCAAGCTCCGTTTTTCTAAAAAATTGCATTTGGAAGCTTCAAACCAATAATATCGGAGACTCAAAATATTTAAACTTGAATCTGCTTCAAGGAGAGAGAGGCGTGCTTCAAGGAGAGAAAGGCAAGGCCAGTGCATCTGGGACAAATTGCCAAGATAAAGTGAGTCATGAAAATAAAAGACACCGTTAGAATAACCACCAACGGAAGAAATCATCACTAATATGATTCATATGTGGAAAAAAAGGACACCACCAGAATGATCGTCGGTGGGAATATAAGTCACTATTATAATCTATTAGTAATAACTAAATTGCATGACAAACACCGAAGAAGAAGCAACGTGACTCTAATGAAAGGAAGCCATGATCAATCAACGGAGTGGGAAAATGTTAGAATAGCAAATAGGAGCAATTGAAATATCAGGTATTCAGAAATTCATTGAGCTGATGATTCTCGCCAAGTATTTTAATCAAATCATCCCTATATGCACGAGTTTGATGAAAGCTAGTATTTGGTCAACAAGATTCGTCAAATCATTTAATTGATCAAGAATCTGGAAAATCTCCTCAGCCTTTGTTGGCTCAGCAAATGAAGGAGACATTACTTGAAACAGAATGCAATCTTTTTTTTTTTTTTTAACCTCGGAATTTTCTTTATCCCGACTATTCTTGTTCTTGTGAATAAATGTATGAGGATTGGACCACAAAAACAATAGCGCAAGCAGCAGAATCAAAATGTGAGATACAAGAGTAAGAAAGTGGTATTCAAGCAGCTAAAAAAACACCCAAACAGCTGTCGCTACGCCAAGTGCACCAGCGGATATCTTCTTGTTCTTCCATAAAAGCACATCAGCAGGCTTTCCGCCACCGAGGAAGGAATGAACAGGCTTCTCCCTTCCAAAAAGGCGAAAAACATTATCCTTAACAGAGGAAATAATCGGTTTATCAGAATCGGAACTTGAACCAGAATCGGAGGAATCGTGAAAGTGAAGCTTCTCAGTGATCTTTTCAATCAACGTTTCACCACTCGCCGACAATAACATAGAGGAATTTCTTCAAATCTCTTCCAGATTCAATATTGTTCAAGGCAGAAAATCCACGGTTGATTTCAATTCTCAATGTAGATGCAATTTGCAGAAATGGTTCCTCAGGAAGATGAACTACTGGAATGTCAGGCGGAGTTGATGGAATGGTCGTTTCCCAGAAAAGTGGTCGGAAACAGTGGCGGTGATGGCGGAAGTAGCGATGGAATGGTCGTTTCCCGGAAAAGTGGCCGGAAACAGTGGCGGAGGCAGTAGCGATGGAATGGTCGTTTCCCAGAAAAGTGGCCGGAAACAGTGACGGCGGCAGTAGCGAACTGAACGGAAACGAGTGAAACAGGTCTCAAAATGTGTCACGACAGTGGTTTGAAAAAAAGAATGATCAGGTTGGAAAATAAAAACTATGATTATATTCCCTAACTGTTGGGAACTCGACGGCGGAATAGAGGTTGGATCGCTCAAGGAGGATCGAAATAGGCTCTAGATACCATGTTGAAGTTATGGGATTTTAGAGAAAAGGAGGAGAGAAAATAATAAGGGTTTCAATATTATTGATAATAGCTTAATGCTAAGTTGATTACAAAAGACTCAATACTAATCTCTATTTATAAAGAAACATAGACTCAATTCTAAATCAGAAACAAATCATAATAATAATGAGAGATATTCTAAGATATCTCTATGATTATAAATTGATCATAAAAAATAATTCAAAATACTCTAATATAATATAAAAGATATTATAAGATATTTTCTAATATTCTAACAATGGATATTAAAATAAAATATATATGCTCATATAAGCAGGTGAGTAATGCTATAGTTAACACTCACATTCAGAGCCATACACAACTGCACCTGTGGTGTAGATGGCCTTGCTTAAACTTCGTGTTAAATTCAGATGCATGTTGAACCGTTGTGTATAATGTTGATTACAAAGAGTTGTATCAACGGCCGCATTATTTTAATTAGGAAGTATCTAAATAAAGAGTAAAGCCTATCTGACAAGTATGTAGTGCAATTTTCACATAATTAGATACATGAACCTGCATACATGGCTGAACTAGTGGGTTGCATGTAAGCTCAACCGTATCTCCCTCAATCTGAACTTCCCTTGTATACATATATGGTTCCACGTGCACAATTGCAAGTTTGTTAAACTTAAGGTCCACTTAAACTTGGGGAGCATCTGGTGACTAAGCTGATAATAGACAACATTATTATCAGCAAAGATTTTGATAATTCTTATCCTGCGGATGGCATAGTGTATTCAATTCTTGAGTTTTAAGTTCACGAAAAACCTTTGTAAATATTCAATTCTTATCTGTTGATATAATGGATTTCTAATTTATTACTGGAAACAATGATTCTACATCAATTCAGAAATGGACGATTAGATGTGAATTTTATGGATTCTACATCAACTTGAGAGTCATGTTGGATGTCAAGGTGCATCTAATATTTTGAATATTTAAACTTGTAAGAAATTTTGAATATGAAGGTATCTATGACTATAATGGTCTTTCACTGAAATAAAGAAGAATTATAAGAATAAGTTTTCCAAATTTTATATCATTTTTCATGGACAGTGTTATATTTTACTAATTGAAGTTCAGTATACCATAGATGCCTTTCGGACTTATGGTGATCGTTCGTGTCTGCTGTATTTGGACTTGTTTGGTCTTACTATTTAACTAGGGAAAGTGTTAAACTCTGTAACTCTGTACAAAAGTACAATTAAGAAATTCAACTTACTAAAACAGAAGTTATGTTTGAATTGATGAAATCAGAGTTTTAGAATTTATTCATGACTTGCAGTAATTTTTTCTTCTTTTTATTCTTTTGTACAGATGGAAAGAAGTTGTTAACTCCTCAACCACGCCTAAGAACAGGTTTTTTCTCTGTAATTGAGTCCAATATGTTAACTTCGAGTACCATCAAGGAAGCCTGTACTTCTGTTGGGGTTGCCAAATATGGACGACCAATTGGATTAGATGAAAAGATAAAGGTAGATCTTATTGTTATTGGATCTGTTGCTGTTGACCCGACGACAGGTGCTCGATTGGGAAAGGGAGAGGTACATTTAAATGCCTTTTACATTTCTTATTTTTATGTCGCCTTAAATATATTTTCCATCTTTTATCTTTTACCAAATATTTGGTTTGTTTCTTTATCTTTATTTATTGGTTTTAGTTCTTTATCTTTTACCAAATATTCGTTTTGATATTTTATCTTATTTTTTTATTCATTTATCTTTTACCAAATATTTGTTTTGGTCCTTCAAGATCGTTTTCTTCTGCTATGCGATTGCTCAAGCTTGCATCTTCTTTAATGGTGACGCTTTCTCTTTCACTTCAATGGATTCTCTAAATTCACTTTGCTAACTACATGAAGTTTCCTCCATTTCAAAAATTCCATTAGCTTTACTAAACGGCGTGGTTTGGCATCAAAACTTCCATGTCGATTAAAATTAATGCCGTCACTGCAATTTAATCAACTTTTTCTAAGTTTTGTTAAGATTTCTGTCAAAAGGACTAATGTTCAACTTTTAAAAAAGATAAAGGACTCAAACAAATAAAAAAAAATAAATAAATAACCAAAATGAATATTTGACAAAAGATAAAGGGTGAAAAGTATATTTAAGCATATTATGTTTAATTAATCTGATGTTCATTTCCTCACTTACCCATCAAAACTAAAAAGGCTAGAAATATGAAATTAAATTTTATTTCTTTGGCAACGTGTGTGATCCTGGGTAAAAAGTGTTTGCATTTTCATGCTGTTTCTCACTTTCTCCTTCTTGTTTAATCTTATAAAAATTCTATAGACAATTAACCGATAGCTCACAAGCATACACATTATAGTCCTGTTTCAAACCTTTTATTGTAACTATAATTTTCCTACTTCACTCTGACATTATTTATCAATAGTAATTGTAGAGAATATTTGATTTAGCTGATGAATGACCTTTTGACCTGTTACTGGACTTTGAACGTGAATGTTCCTTCAATTAATCAAGGACTGAAGTGCAGGGATTTGCAGAGCTTGAATATGGTATGCTGCGGTACATGGGAGCTATTGATGATTCAACACTAGTTGTTACCTCTGGTAATTTTGATATTTAGTTTTGCAACTTTTACTTAATGTACATTCAGTATTTATGATCCTTCCAGGCTTCAATCATTGTTTATGAAACCTCAATTTTTGTTTCTTAAAAAGGAATTCTTTCTCTTATGTACAAAGATAACTTACCCTGTTCCACATCACGTGATTCTCTACCCTCTCATATGTATAAAAGGGTTGTTTAGGTTCAATAGCACTGAGGGTTGCAAAATCATTTTGTTTTTGAGAAAGTGACGGGCAGTGAGACAGGGGAAGCACTTGAAAGTAAAGGAATTTCCTTTACTGACATTTTAACTAAATTTTATTAATTTTTTATGCAGTATCTACCGCAGTCCCTCCACCCGTTTTGGGTCATTTTCATTATTAATTTTCATTTATTGATGAACATAACACAATGAGAACTACCCTTACAGTGCATGACTGCCAATTGGTGGATGATATTCCAGTTGAAAAGCTGTTAATCCATGATGTACCAGTGGATATCATTTGTACTCCAACTCAGGTCATTTTTACAAATACATCCATTCCAAAGCCTCAAGGTTGGTGAAAAATATCTATGCAACTTTCTTTTTGCTTATAGTGCCTTTCTTCTAAGGACTTCTTTGACTGTGCTTTGATTTTTGTTTTTGAGAACCGTTTTATAAAATAGTTTTGAAACAAGTGTTATCTATTTTTTTTTTTTTTAGTTTTAAAAGAAATATATATTAAGAAATAGCTTTTTAACATAGTTTATAAAACTAAAAATGGTTTCTGAAAAGTGAATTCAAATATGTTCTAACTCAACTTCTTTAATACAGGAATTTATTGGGACAAATTGTCTCCTGAGAAGCTTGGACAAATTCGTATACTTAGAGAACTCAAAAGAAGGATTGAATTGGAGACTGGACAAAAGCTTCCTACTGGTCCGTCAGAAAATTTGCCCCCTACTGCTCAACGAAGTAGAAGGGGTTAACTAGTAAATATGAGTTTTGATGGATCTATGTATATATTGGAAATGTTTAACTTATAATTCAGAAAGGAAATGTATAATAAGGCTATATGAATACCAATTCTAAAGTAATTCAAGCAAGTATTGAAGTATTTAACCAATCTGAATCTTGCTTATGAAGCCACAGAAGTAGTGTTATATGTTACTAATTGGATTTCATGGAGGTAGGAAGCATATAAAGAGTGAAATGAGGGAATCATAACCTTGAAATCAAATAATAAATTAATAAATGATTAATATTAAAATGCAAAATCACTTGACATATCATTAAATTATGCTTTTTTTTTTAACTCTAACCATTTTTGTATGTTAATATATTAACTTAGTATTTTCTTTGGTTTGAAGACCTAGGTCTTTTCAACTATAACTCCTTCAATCTCTTAACTCAAACTAGTTGAGCTACTCAACTCCTCATGTTATCACTATTATCGAACTTAATTGGAATTATTGTTATTATTATGAAGCGCTTATAATAGTGAGTGGATTTGGAGGGGTTTATGAGACTTGCAATGATGGGTATGAGTCCCTTGATTTAATACCATGAATGGAGAAGTTCCTATCTCTTTTCATTATATAGTGTAGTTGCCCATTGAGGCTAAACAGCTAACAATCACTAGTGGAATAGTGATAGTTTCTCACGTTCTCTCACACACAAACAAAAGGATTGCAGATGGACTTGTTGTCATTTGCATATTTAGGTAATTCTATGTTTCTAATATTTGAATTTAAAATCACTGTTTGTTCATGTTACAATTTAGGATTATATGTATTACCGAGTTTACTGTTTTCAGAAATAACATCTCAACTAAGGTGTCACTTCAAAACTACTATATATCATATAGAGCACTCTAATAATTATATTAAAATAAAAATAAAAGTAAGAATAAGAATAAAAGCTTGGGGGACTAGGCAAATATTCATAAAACAATCATGAGAACTATGAGCATTTGTCTCGTTAAAAACATTGTCAGAAAAATCAATGGAATAAAGCGATTGCGAAGGTAAATATAGTGCACGAAAAACAATAAAAAAAGTGAACAAAAATTAAACTCATAACTTAATGAAAACCATAATTAAAAAGACCAAATTTGTTCATAGTTTTCATAATACAAATTTGACATGACATTCTACCTAACATACTCATTCCCATTATAACTTGCATTAGCCAATTTACGGGTACTCGAATTGTCTTTATCATATCTTTGAATTCTAGATCCTCAAGGCTTTCAAGTGAGTATGATTAAGGATGCTAAAAAATAAAAAGTCCCAATTTTTCAACCATGATTGTACTAGTCATATTGATCCAATATTTTCTATCAATGACCAAACACATGTTATTCTCCACAAGACATCTAGTAAAGAAAAATACATTTCCTTGGTTGTCTTCCATGATAAACCAATAAAAACAAAAATCAAACTTTGCATACAATGTCTATGAAAAATGAGCAATATTTTTTTTTGTTAACAACTCAGGCGAATCTAAGCTCTGATGCCAAATGACGACGAACAAAAATATTATGAAAATTAAAACATTAAAAACAAGAAAATAATAAAATTCTGAGGAAATAAAAAGGGAGAAAATTAAAATAAAAAAAAGATAAATTTGAGGAAATATACAGTAAAGACGACGCTATAATCAAGATAATTGATAAGCCAAGAGGAACTACCACAATGGAAAGAAGTCAACATTCAAACAAATGTTAATCAAAAACTGAAATTAGAGAAAATTTCAATCACAATTGTCAAAGAGAAATATATATGAGCCATGGGCTGATTGGTAGTAGAAAAGAAAAGTCACAATAAATTAACATTAATTCTAGTTGCTACATTAACTTTCTTAACAATTGTCATGCCTAGTCTTAATTAGAAAATAGTTACAAAACAATCAATTGAAAGTCAAGAGAAATTTTTGTAGCAACCCCTTTTTGTTTGGGCCTATGAATTTTATTTAGTTATTATTCTAATGAACCCTATAAAACAAAAATAACACAACAAAATTGTGGTCAACATCCATTTTTTTCAAAGCATCAAAGAACATCTTAATTGGACTTCGAAAACTCAAGATATTGTTAAAACAATTCAGGCTCATAATTTCAGTTGAAACTCAATTTTGTTCTTTTTTTGTCGAACTTTTTTTTGTAGGTTTCTTTTCTCCCGCTTAATGAACTCATGATGGAGATTTACATATGAGAAAACCTTGTAGACCTAGATCTTGGTGTTGGCAACATTTTACAAAAGATAATACTCAAAAACTTTTACCGTTCAACAATTGGAAAAAGATGGGAAAGGAACCGATAGTGCTCTTGCCGGTGTTAATTTTGATGTTGATGCATGTAGGCAAGCTTTAGCAAGGATAATGATTGTGGATGAGTTGGCTTTCAAGTTTGTTGAGGGAGAGGGATTTCGTTATTTCATGAGTATTGTGCAACCTAGATTCTCGATTCCTGGAAGGATTGCAATTGCTTTTCTTGGGATATTTTCACGAATGAGAAGCATAAGTTAAAAAGTATTTTTAATAGGGGATTGCAAGCGGTTAGTCTAACAACCGATTGTTGGACTTCTATCCAAATTTTATGTTATCTTTGTCAAATGCACATTTCATTGATCAAGACTGGAAGTTGTATAAAATGATTCTAAATTTTAAGCAATTATAAAGAGAAGAAACAATTGATAGGCAAATTGAAAAATGTTTGGAGGATTGGCATATAGGTAGAGTTTTACCATCAAAATTGATAATGCTTGTTCATATGATGTTGTTATCTCTTACTTGAAAAGTAGAATGGAGGATTGGAATTCACATCCATTAAAATGAGAGCATATGCATGTTAGGTGTTGTGCGCATTTTAAATCTTTTGGTCAACGATGCATTAAAAGGGAAAAAAAATGCATTTTTCAATTAGCAATATTAGGAATGCGGTAAGGTACGTTTGTGCATCTCCCGATCATATGGATAGGTTTAGATCTTGCATTAAAGAAACAAGGACACAAGACATGTCTACTGTGCAATTGGATGTTCCCACTAGGTGGAACTCCACTTACTTAAAGCTTAAAAGTGCAATAAAGTTTGTTTTAAAAGATTGAGTGAGAAGTGTTTTGAGTTTTCGCTTATGGATTGGGCGAATGCACATTACTTTGTTAAATTCTTGAATTTTTTTTATCATATCACTAATAAGGTGTTAGGTTCAACTTATGTGACTTCTTTTCAATATTTTAATGAGCATTGACTACATTCAAAAAATGGATAGGAAAATTGTTGAAACATAATGTGTGAATTTAAAAATTGTTAAAGTCTTATATGTTGAGTAGTTTTTATCTCTATATAAAGATTTTAAAACTTTTGTTGAAGTCTCACATTGGATAGAAAAATATGTGGATTAGCTTCTATCACTATATAAAAAGTGTCAATTTATTGTGTAAAGCACACCAAAGTTTGATCAATTTCCCAACTTTCTCTTTTCTCTCTCTTATATTCTGCTCGATTATTTTCGAGCCACTTCTCCCATTTCTTTCTATCCCTTCGAGTTTTAATGGTTCTAAAATCACTTTCTTTTAGAGCGATTTTTATAATGTAGTCCCTTCGATTTTTTAGTGGTCATAATACCACTGTCCTTTTAGAGCGGTTTTTATACCATAGTCCTTTCGATTTTTGAGTGGTCATAATACCATTGTCCTTTTAGAGCGGTTGTTATGCCGATTTGTGAGTGGCTTTAATCACCATATTGAGAGTGACTTTAACCGCCATATTAAGAGTGGTTTTAACTGCCATATTGAAGGTGTAATTCTAGAACGGTTTTCTACAGTGTAGTGAAACTCCGATACAGAATATCTAGGCTATTTTATCCTGGGGACTTCATGGTTGATAGTCTGCCTTGCAAAATTTGGGCAGTGCTGCGAAAGGTTGTAAAGAGAGCGACCTAGTCCGCGACTCAACCCAGTAATATTTTCAGTGTCATAAATTGTTTTTAAACTGTTTTTTCAAAACTCGAAACAACAATTTTAAGACGTTTCTTTCTGCCATGTCAACCGAAGACATTACTGGATCTGTTTCTTTGAGGCAAACAAAAAAAGATAAGAAAGCCGAAGAATTAATCCATGGGAGGGTAATGATTACCTCTATAAGAATTATATTCTTAATGGACTTGATGATTATCTTTACGAATACTACAGTTCCAGCAACACTGCTAGACAGGTTTGGGATGCTATAAAGAAATATGATACCAAGGAATTTGGAGCTAAAAAGTGTGTTGTAGCCGCTACTTCAAGTATCAGAGTATCAGATGATAGATCTGTAGAGGTTCACTCTCGTGAAATTCAAAAGACAGTTCATGAGATCATCTCTTAAGGTATGACTTTATATGATCTTTAAATTGATTGTTGTTATCAACAAACTGCCCCTGTTTGGAAGGATTTCAAAAATAAAATCTCTCAAGCATAAAACAAAAGAATTTTCCCTAAAGAGTATGATAACCTGTCTTTAGAGATAAGAAAAAAAAAATTTGTTTATGATTTTTTTCCAAAATAAGGTGAGTTTACTTACTCTATAGGGGGCAGATTTGTACACCAATTTCAAATATGATATTTTTGTTGGCAAATGGTACACCTGATACATGTTTAAATAAAATATTGAAATTAAGAATGTCTCCTTCTGTTTACATGTTGTGTTACATGTGTGATTTTAATATTTGACATGCTAGACTGTATCACGTGAATGCATGTAATTTCAAACTTAAGTAACTCAGGTTTAATATCAATGTTATCTTTAAATGATTATAAAAAAATGTGATTTTTTTAGTTAAGCTAAAACAACAAAGAGTTTACATAAATTTGTAGTTAGAGAATCTGAGTCTTTAGATTTATTAAACTCTGATATATGTGAACTTGATGGGACGTTAACAAGAAATGAAAAACATTATTTTATCACTTTTATGGTCTTTGTATGGTCTTAAATAAGCTCCTGAGAAATGACATGATAAATTTGATAACTTGATTATATCGAATGAGTTTAAAGTGAATGAAAGTGATAAATGTATTTATTACAAATCTGAAAATGGCATTTGCACTATCATATGTCTCTATGTAGACGAATTACTCATATTTGTTCAAACATTCATGCTGTAAATACTATGAAATCATTATTGAGTAACAACTTTGATATGAAATTCCTCAGACAATACTGGCTCAGTCCACTATGAAGTCTGAAATGATAGTACTAGCTACTGCTAGTGAAGAAACGAGATGGTTGAGATGTTTGCTAGCTGAGGGAAAAAACATATGCCAGTTGTGTTGATCTAATGTGATAGTACCGCGGCTATTGCAAATATTGAGAATCGTTATTTCAACGGTAAGAAACGACAAATACATCGTAAGCACAACACTGTTAGAGAGTTACTTTCTAAAGGAGTTGTTATAGTGAATCATGTATGCACTGATGGGAATTTAGTGGATCCTTTGACGAAATGGTTAGCTAGAGAGAAAGTTTTAAATACATCCAAAAGGATGAGACTAATGCCTATAGAGTCACTCATGATGGTAACCTGACCTAAAAGACTGGAGATCCCAAGAATTAGGTTCAATGGGTAATAACAAGTCGTGAAGTGATATGAGATGAACATGCTATTATATATCAGAGAAGCACGATTCCTGAAGCGATGATAGGATGAGATAATAGAAACTCTTAATGAGATCTATAGTCCATCTGGAGTGGAGTACCTAGCTACAAGAGTACTCTTGATAGACTCACCTATGTGAATGTGGAAGTGGGGCCGCTTCCTATGGAATTTTGAGGCAAAATTTCTAAAGCATTCACTATACTGGGATAGACGTGCAGGGCCATTAACACACATGCTTTTGAGAATACACCCTATGAAAAGGTTGTGTGTGGGTTTGATGTCAAAGAGAGAGTTCAAGACTACGAGTCACTTTTGTTGAATCTAAATCTCACTTACTATGCAAAGGTTCAAGTCAAGAGACACCTTTGCTTATACACAATCTTATAGAAGCGTTTGATGCTACTTCAGAAATATTTTTTAAATTCAAGTGGGGGATTGTTGGAACATAATGTGTGAATTTAAAAATTGTTGAAGTCCCACATTGGAAAAATCTTATATGTTGAGTAGTTTTCATCAGTATATAAAAGATTTTAAAACTTTTGTTGAAGTCCCACATTGGATAGAAAAATATGTGGATTTGCTTCCCACTATATAAAAAGTGTCAATTTATTGTGAAAAGCACACCAAAGTGGATGCATTTCCCAACTTTATCTTTTCTCTCTTATATTCTGCTCGATTATTTTCGAGTCACTTATCTCCTTTCTTTCTGTCCCTTCGAGTTTTAGTGGTTCTAAAATCACTTTCTTTTAAAGCGGTTTTTATGTTGTAGTCCCTTCGATTTTTAAGTGGTTATAATACCACTGTCCTTTTAGAGTGGTTTTTATGTCGTAGTCCCTTCGATTTTTGAGTGGTCATAATACCACTGTCCTTTTAGAGCGGTTGTTATGCCGATTTGTGAGTGGCTTTAACTGCCCTATTGAGAGTGACTTTAACCGCCATATTGAGAATGACTTTAATCGTCATATTGAGAATGACTTTAACTTCCATATTGAGGGTGTAATTCTAGAACAGTTTTCTACCGTGCAGTGGAACTCCGATATAGAGTATCTGAGTTGTTTTATCCTAGGGACTTCGTGGTTGATAGTCTGCCTTGCATAATTTGGGCAATGCCGTGAAACGTCTTAAAGAGAGCGACCTAGTCCGCAACTCAACCCAGTAATATTTTCGATGGCATAAATTGTTTTTAAATTGTATTTTCAAAACTCGAAACAACAAAATTTTTGACAAATTGTTTGCAAAGTCGAAAGCATGAAACAGATATATGATAAGTATTGGGGGAATGCAAAAAAAAATGCTAACTTGTTGATATTTGTTGCAATAATACTTGATCCTAGACATAAGCTTCAATATGCTAAGTAGGGCTTGAAAAAGTCGTATGAAAAAGAAGTTGATTTTTTGTATGACAAGATAAAGGATACATTAACCAATATGTTTAATAGCTATAAACTTTTTGTTAGTCAGGTTAATCTGAAAATCCCTCTCAATCCTCTCATGATATGTAAGTGACAAAACTTGATGTTTTAAAAAATGCATCGGATTTGGAATTTGAGAAGGACATGGATCTTGATGAGAATAAGAACATAAAGGAGATTCGTATCTCATGGACAATTTGGAGAAGAAAAGTAATACTACTTTTGATATCTTGAATTGGTGGAAAGTGAATTCCACCGAATATCGTATTCTTGGCCATGCCTGTGTCTACTGTTGCTTTAGAGTCTGCTTTTAGTACTAGAGGGAGAGTATAAAACTATTACGGGAGCTCTCTTACACCAAAGACAATTATAGCTTTATTATGTGCCTAAAATTGGTTTCGACCATCCCCATTGTCAATGGATGTTTGAAGATCTTTTGGAGTACTTATAAAAACCAGAACTTGGTAAATTTTTGTTGTACTTTATTTATTTTCTATTTATAATTACAATTGATTGTTTTCTCTAACTTTCTCATTAACAAATGATTTATATTTGTTCCATTTTAGAACTTGCCCCAATCCCACTGGACTGACTGAGTAGGTATCTGATATTAAATTTTATATGTTAGAAAGTTGTTGCACCAACTAATTCTGTTTGAAGTGGTATCTGATTAGTTATTGTATGATCACTTGAAATTCATTTAATTATAACTTTGTTGATTTTAATTGTAATTTCTGATTTTAAGTGGTATTTCATTATTAAAATGTCTTCTTAATTTGGCTTTGCAGTCTGTATGATCATGATTGGGGGAGAAAATCATGAAGTTTTGAATGTTGCCATGAATGAAGTCTTCTAGCCTAGAATTTTAGCCTTTAATGGAAGTGGCTGCACTAGCTTTTTTTTGATTTGGAAATTTAAACCATATGCATCAATATTGTTGTGGATTATGTATGAAATGTGAGGCCTTTTAGATTTATGAGGACTACAATATGAATTACAAACTTGAAAAAATTATGAGTACTACAATATGAATTTGGGTTTTTGCTTCATACGAGTACTACTACTACAATATGAATTATAAACTTGAAAATTATGAACTAATTCAATGTTGCAGCATATAATTTATTTAAATTGTATTGCGTTGTTTTTTCTTGTTATTTGGCTTGGTGTAAGTGACATAATACTTTCCACAAATTTGTGACTTGGCTAGTAACATTAATAAAAAATAATAATTTTTATAATTGTAATTTGGATTAATTGAAAATCAATTAAATTTAAACCACATAGAATCCAATTTTTTTTTTAAAATGTCATCCAAACCAAACCGAACCGTGAGTAATTTATTTTTTAGATCAGATGTTTTTTGACTTAAAACCAATTCAAACTACACCGCGAACACTACTATGTATAGTTATAGTCTTAGTGTGTTTGGTATTAAATCAAAAAGAAATTATCCAATCATGCATATTTTGAGGATAAGAATTTGACACAAGGAAATAACATTTCAAAATAATAATACAATGTTAAAAGAAGAATTATAAAAAAGCGATAAACACATCAAAATAAAACAATACGGGCAGCATAAGTTTTATATTTTTGTGTTCCAACTAATGAGTTTTAATTCCTTAGTGTTTTGTTAAACTTTATGAATTATAAAGCAGAGATTTAGTTGTGTTTGAACCCAAAACCAAGGCTTTTTAGTTTTTATTTATGAGTTGAGAGTTTAATTATCATAAGTAGTAAATAAGATGTTGCGATGTGGAGGTGAAAAAAATTTTAGATCAAGGACGTGCAATATATTTTTAAGTAATTTAAGAAAAACTTCAAAGGGTAAAGGCACCTACTAACATGCAAAAACAATTATACGTGTTTGGATTGTTTATGCAATTATTGTTTGATTGTGATTGTATGTACTCCATGGTTGTTGCATAAATGCTTTGATGTCTTACCTAATTCATACGCAATGCTATATATGTATGTATGAATGTGTGTATTGCTGTGGACTTACTTTCTTATGAGAATTTGGTGTTTTAATCATTATCATATGAATTTTATTGAGAAAGAATGTAATTCTTTAGATATACATGATATGATGATAAATGGAGTTGGTGAATACATTCATGCATACATAGACCTTAGTGATGATCTGTGATAGATACCACAAATTCTTACTAGAATTTGGCATTAGTGGTGATCCATGATGGATGTCATAATCCTTGTGGGGATGTAATAGTGTTGTTCGGAGAGAACCTCACAATAATTTAGCGGTGATTTGTGATAGATACCACGAGTGATAGATACCACGAACCCTTGCGGTGTTATATTTTGGAATCATGTGCATTGGCATATAATCATTACATTAGGATGTGGTGCATTGTAATTATCTATTTTTTTATGTGATAACATGTGATAATTATCTTGATTGTATTATTTTATATGCTATTTATGTTTGGTGACTCTTGCACGTTTTTTATTTGGGTTGAATGACTATGTGATCTATAGGTGTCTATCTTGCAAAGAATGAAGTGTAATCTTCATCTTGAAGGTAAATGTGTGTCTAGAATTTGGAGGATTGTTCCAAAATTTTGTCTTAAATAGCATTTAAGAAGAAGGATTTTTGTTCAAGGTTTTTGTAACATCCGTTGAAGGATCTTGTACTTTCATATTCAATAATAAATTAAGAAACTATAATTCAATTGAATGGAGACAGGGTGTACTCTATGGGCAAGAACAAAGTAGAGGAACTTGTATAAATCGTCGCATGACTCTCTTTCCTTACTCTTTTATTTATGTAGTTTTACGATGTTCTTTAGTTTTAATTTTATTTGGAGATTGGTGGCATTCTTTGTTCTAGTGCAAAATTGCAAAATTGATGTTCTTTGTTCTAGTGCAAACTGCTATACCTCCATCTCAATCCCTTTTGTTTTGGATACTAGTTCATACCAAAGTCCCCGCTGATGAAAATTTGATGACTAGGGGTTGCATATTGTCTCTCAATGTAGGCATTGCTTTGAAAACATGGAACATATAATCAAATCTTTCTACAATAAAAATTTCCCAAACAATTATGGTCCTGGCTTAGTAGATGTTTGTCCATAACATTGTTAATCACACCATCTCTTTTATAGTAGAACGCTTTTAAAGACCTTAGTCTCCCTAGTGTGAAACTATGGTGGTAGCTTCTATCATCAATGTTATTCACATTGTGTGGCACTACAGAAACTAGTTTAGGTGTCATGCCAAGAAAATCAATTGGCAACAAGCAATACACTTGTCCTTAGCCAATGTTTCTATGTGTGGCAATCACTCAACAAGATCAATATTCATCTTCTTGTGGCTTCTTAAATCATGGAGATCTTTGAAATGACAATGTTGGTCATAAGAAAGGGGGATTTGAATTGTGACCCCTATTTAAAAATTTCTGCAATGTATTTTAAAACTCAAGATTGATCTTGGTTTGATAAATAAGATTGCAGATTGATCTTTGGTTAGAAATAAGTAAAACATTAAAATGTGATTAGTAATGTGCATGTGATAATTAAAATGAAGATAAGAGACAAGAGAATCACACAGTAATGTATACTGGTTGACCCAACCGTGGGCTACGTTCAGTCCTCACAATCTTGTGAGTTTTTCCACTAACTTGGTCAAAATAAGATTGATATTGTTTCTCCCTTAACTGATCAACTTTGATTTACAGCAGTTTATCTTTCACTTTGAAAGAAATATCACATATTACTTCCCTACACTTGGAAGTATCTTTACACTTATCCTCTCAAAGATTTTTACAAGATTCCTTACACTACCTCTACCTCTATAGTGTTTGGATTTAACAAATGATTGTTTTGAAAGAGATTTGATTTGATCAATAGTATCTCAACACTTGTTTGAGTTTCTGTTTTGAGCAAACAGGTTTCTAAGCTTGACTTTTGATGTTGATAACAGAGAATGAGAGCTTTGCTGTTTTTTTCGAGCTTGATGATACTCAAGAATGATGATCTTTTATGGAGATTGATTGCTCTAGAATCTGATAATATTTCCCTTGCCTTGGAGTTATTTTTATAGGCTTTTTAGAGACCTTTCCAGCTCATGTAGCCGTTTAAAATACAGGCTGTAAAGGCTATGAGCTTTTAGGCATGTGTCATATTTGAAAGAAGATAGTTCCAGCTAATCTCCATATCGATCTTCGTTTCCAGTTTTTGGGATTTTACTACTTTCAGTTTGTTCTTTGGTTTCAAATTTTGCTGCAGAGTTTTATCACAATTCTTTGAGATGTAATCTTCCTTCTAGATCAGTCTTGAGCTTGATCTATGTAACACCCCGAGTTTAAAACACAGCGCAAGTGTATTTTTTTTTATATAATAAATAATTAAATACGTCGCAACTCCATCGATGAACATAATTAAATAATAAACATTAATACATTTCAAAAGATAACAGTGTCATAATCTCAAAAGGAAATATCAGAGTGCGGAATGTGTTAGCGGAAAAAGTGGTACAATAATTTCCAAAATCAAAGCAAATTACATTTTCCAGATCAAAATCCTATACATCAAATATAACTGATCATGCACTAAAGCTACAGTAGCAGAGATTTCCTCCGCACCCCATACAAGTCTCATCTGACTCCGCCGTTCGCCTCGATGTGACGTCCTCCTCCTCATCATATAGAGATGGATCAGTCTCCTCCGAAGTCAGATCAATGCACAGTCTAGGTCGCTTCGGCGGTGCCGGAATCTCATAACAATCATCAGATATCCTAGACGGGCCCGGAATATCAGCTGCTACTAGCTTCGGCCCCTTGTTCTCCTCTTCCGCCTCGGGTTCACGTACAGCCCCTCCAACTCGCTCCTCCACGTCATCAAAAATTCCATGCGCCTCCAATACTAATTTGGAAGGCACAGGAAAATCAATACTCGTGTAAGTGTGCTCCACGAAATCCTCTACTCTGTCGGTCCTGCACGTCCTTGCCAACCTCCCCGTATAAGTCGCCCTGCTTAAGATGGGGTCAAATACCCATGCAGTACGCGAATGTCGATCAAGGAAATCTAGCGACGTTTCCGTCGTCCGGGTACCCACCGGGGGTGTGGGTTTGGGGGACATCTGAGGGCAAAGCCCAATTTCCACAGTAATAGTAAAGGGTCACCGACCGAAATTAACAAATAAGCACATAGCATTTATATCACAGAACAAATACATCCATGGCATAACATATAACAATGATGAAAATTAAGGATGCTCATTTGAAATTTCATGACATATATGCTTTTTCAAACAACAACCAATTAACATAGAAAACTATTGTAAGTACAACTACCACCTCAGCAATCACAAACATTCATCAGAAATTCAGATTTTATAACATACTTACACGCATCACTTTCCAATCATCATCATATAACCAAATCGTGACCCACCGGTCAACCACCCCGATGCATTATATATATATATATGCTTATGTACTCAACTTCTTGGAATTACCAAGGTGCAGTCGCTCAACAGACCAACACAATTTAAATATGTTTGACTTTAACGGCCCTCAAGACCAGGGTGCAATCGCACAACAGATCAGCACCAGTGCAGTCGCTCAACAAACCAGCACTCGTGCAGTCGCTCAACAGACCAGCACGTTATACATATACCAAGGTACAGTCGCTCAATAGATCAGTACCAGTGCAGTCGCTTAACAGACCAGCACTCGTGCAATCGCTCAACAGATCAGCACGTTTTTGCGCATTTCAGGGTACAATCGCTCAACAGACCAGTACTAGTGCAGTCGCTCAACAGACCAGCACTCGTGCAATCGCTCAACAGATCAGCACGTTTACGCATTACTCTGTGGCCCATCGCGGGTACCACCTGACTATGCAATGCATGAATATGCAGTGTTTTCTCTTCACTGAAAACAGTATGCAACATCAGTAAAATTCATGCCTTTCCATCATTTCTCAAAACATCTCAACACAACCAATTTCATTATCATCACATCATAAATCAAACATTCAAACATCTCATCATTTCCACTTCACATCATCTTAAAACTCCATTCTTATTCATCAAAAATCTTCCCTCTGTTTTCCCCAACTCTTAAAATTCATAAAACAGTGTTTAAAACTGAGATTTCTGGAAAACACGAATCTGTATTCGAATACAGCTTCTCTATATTCGAATACAGAAGCCAAAATAGTGCAGAATTAACACTCTGTATTCGAATACAGCTCCCTGATATTCGAATACAGAGGCAGTCCTAGTGCACAAATCAGCATTTTTCACTACATCAGTAAAGTCTCAAAAACTTCATCACCACCACTTCAAACTATCACAAAAATTCCATTTTAATTCATCACAAACCTTCCCAATATTCCCCAACACTTAGGGTTTATAAAACAATGTTTATAACTTTGATTTTCTGAAACACGAATCTGTATTCGAATACAGCTCCCTTGTATTCGAATACAGAAGCTAAATATGCAAATTTAACACTCTGTATTCGAATACAGCATACTTGTATTCGAATACAGAAGACAAAGACAGTGTAAACTCAACATTTTCTCCAACATCATTAAAGGTTTCCAGAACATCATCATCTCCTCTTCAAAACAATTTCAAAGACTCCATTTTAAATCATTTCAAACCTTCTCAATGTTCCCCAACACCTTAAGGTTCACATGACAGTGTTTAAAACTTGATTTTCTGGAAAACACGAATCTGTATTCGAATACAGCTCCCTGGTATTCGAATACAGAAGCTAAAACTTGAATTTCTGGAAAAGCATGAATCTGTATTCGAATACAGCTCCCTTGTATTCGAATACAGAAGCCAAAATAGTGAAAATCAGTATCCTGTATTCGAATACAAGAGACCCGTATTCGAATACAAGTTCGAAAAATTGAGTAAAACAGAAGATTGGCAGGTTGTATTCGAATACACTCAAACTGTATTCGAATACACCTTCGAATTCAGTGAAATTTTCTTGAAACTACAACACATTTTCAAACTTTTTCCTTTGAAAACCAGCACAACCCCAAAACAGTTTCTCCATTCTTTTGAACCACAAAACTCATGCATTTTTCATCAATAACAACTTGTCTAGAAAAAAAAACACTTTCATCATTTAAAATCCCTTTTCTTTTGAAAACATCAGCAACACCAGAACCACCAAAAACAGAATGTCAACCCCAATAGAACAGACATTTTTCAACGTTTACATTGTTGATCATTTCTCAAAACATCATGCAAGGTATTTCCAGCATTCTTACACAACCAATCACAACATGCTAAGCATTTTCCAACTTTCTTACACAATAGAACAACACTGATGTATTCAGCCAAAACAAGCATCACATAGCAGCAAAACACCAACATAATGCATTTTCACATTTTATAACAACAAGCACAACAATTTTGTAAATATGCATTTTGATCATCTTCAGAATAACATGCAAGACATTTTTCAGCTTTCCCACACAAACAAAACAACGTTAATGCATTCAGTCAAACAACAATCATCACAGAATCATCCAACATCAACAGAATGCCCTTTTTCCATTTTTTTTCAAAATATCATGCAAAACGATTTTGCTTCAAACAATGATGAAACATTATTAATGCCATAACAGTATGCATTTACAGCCTTAATGCAAACTAAAAAGTGGAAGGTGCCCCTTACCTCTATTTCGTTTCTGTTTTCGTTCACGTTTTCGCGACAAAAGTCGGCGAAACTCCCGCTTGCGTTCGCTGCTACGAAAATGGGTTCTCTAGCTCCGGAATGATGAGGGGAACAACTTTTGTACTCGGGGTTTCTGGTTTGGTGCTTGGATTTCCAATTAATATCACTTTTGAGGAGCTCTTTTTTTTTTTATCGTGAAACAGAAATCAGAATGGGAGAAGGAGGAAGGTGAGTACTGTTACATGCAGTACGGAGGAGGTATGGTGTTCTGCCTTTGCTCTGCCTCCTCATTCATATTTATAGGCATTTGTGGGTGCCACCTCACCCGACGCTTGTCTGATCCTCAGCACTTAACCAGTTTCGTCGCAATTAGCCGATAATCCCTAACTTAACTGCCCGATAATTTAATTACTCGTAATTAAATTAATTTACTCTTCATCAAATAATCTCAATTCATCTTCCAACATAAATATATATATATATATATTCACTCAAAACATACATATATTAAATATTTTACAAATATCCCCAAAATACACTTAATATTAATTCCATAATTTTAATTTTAAATTTAAGGGTCTTACATTACTACCCCCCTTAAATTAGTTTCGTCCTCGAAACTACATGTTAATAAACAACTGAGGATATTGCTCCCTCATCTTACTCTCCAGTTCCCAAGTCGCGTCCCCCATAGTCGGATTCCAAATCACTTTGACTAGTGGGACTTCCTTGTTCCTCAACTGTTTAATCTTCCTGTCTTCAATTCTTATAGGGAATACTTCAAATGACAGGTTGTCCTTCAGTTGGATTGTGTCTGGTTCGATTACATGTGACGGATCCGAAATGTACTTTCTTAACTGCGACACGTGAAATACGTCGTGAATATTGGACAGTATTGGAGGTAAAACAATTCGATAAGCCACTGGTCCAATTCGTGCAGTAATTTGGTATGGTCGAATAAATTTCGGAGTCAACTTCTTTGACTTAATAGCTCTGCCAACTTCTTTGACTTAATAGCTCTGCCAACTCCAGTTGTAGGCGTGACCCTTAGAAATACATGATCACCCTGCTCGAATTCCAAAGGTCTGCGACGCTTGTCCGCATAAGTCTTCTGACGATCTTGTGAAATCTTCATTTTCTCTTTTATTTTCTTGATTTTCTCTGTAGTCTGTTCCACCATCTCGGGTCCAACAATCATACTCTCTCCGTCCCATCTCGGGTTCAAGTAAACTCAATAAATGGCGACACCTCATCCCAGTTTCCTCTATCATCCAAGACACATGCTCTCAATAGATCTTCCAAGGACTGGTTTGTTCTTTCAGTCTGTCCGTCTGTTTGTGGATGGTAAGCGGAACTCAATTTCAGTCTCGTTCCCAAAGCTTCATGCAGCGCTCCCCAAAAATGAGATGTGAACTTTGGATCACGGTCCGATACAATACTCAATGGCACTCCATGTAATCTCACAATCTCAGCAATGTAGATCTCTGTCAGCTTATCTACCTTATAAGTGGTCCTTACCGGTAAGAAATGTGCAGACTTTGTCAATCGATCTACTACTACCCAAATCGAATCATTCTTCTTCCTTGTCTTGGGCAATCCAGTTATGAAATCCATGGAAATGCTATCCCACTTCCATTCTGGTATATCCAGAGGTTGCAACATTCCAGCAGGTCGTTGATGTTCCACTTTCGCTTTCTGACAAGTTAAACAAGCCGATACATATTCCGCTACATCCCTCTTCATTCCTGGCCACCAGAAATTCTGCCTTAAGTCCTGGTACATCTTGGTCACTCTAGAATGAATACTCAACTTACTCTTATGAGCTTCTTCCAAAATCATTCTTCTCAGGTCTGCAACTTCCGGTACACAAATTCTTCCATTACATCTTAGAATATTATCTGGTTCGATCTTGAACTCAGTCGTCCCTCCTTGTACTATCAAGTTCCTCTTCTCTTGGATTAATGTGTCATCTTGCAAATTCGAAATCTCCTCAAGTAGACCACTCGAAATCTTTATCATTCCACACTTTAAAATTCCTGGTGCAAACTCTACGTCCAAGTGTAGATCTCTAAATGCTTCCCACAACTCTTGTTGTCTGACCATTATCATTGAAGATACTGACACACTTTTCCGACTCAATGCATCAGCCACCATATTGGCTTTTCCAGGGTGGTACTGCAATGAAAAGTCAAAATCCTTGAGAGTCTCCATCCTTCTTCTCTGACGCATGTTCAATTCTTTCTGATCGAACAGATACTTCAAACTTTTATGGTCATTGAACACTATGAATGTGCATCCATATAAGTAGTGCCTCCAGACCTTTAACGCAAACACTACTGCAGCAAGCTCTAAATCATGAGTAGGATAGTTTCGTTCGTGAGTTTTCAACTGCCTTGAGGCGTAGGCTACAACTTTCTTGTGTTGCATCAAAACGCATCCCAGACCTTGGTGAGATGCATCACAATATACTTCATATGGTTCCTCCGGCTGTGGCAAAACCAATACTGGTGAGGTTGTCAACTTTTCTTTAAGCAGCTGAAAACTTTCCTCACACTTCTCCGTCCATGCAAATGGCTGATTCTTTCTGGTGAGTTGTGTCAAAGGAGCTACAATCTTAGCAAATCCTTTAATAAATCTCCTGTAGTATCCTGCTAGTCTGAAAAAACTCCGTATGTCTGTGATAGTCTGAGGCTGTTTCCAAGCAAGAATTGTCTCAATCTTTGCCGGATCCACAACGATTCCTTCTTTTGTTATCACATGTCCCAAGAAGTTCACTTTATCTAGCCAAAACTCGCACTTTGACAAATTGGCATACAATTGCTTCTCGCGTAAGACTTCAAGAACTTGGCGTAGGTGTTCTCCATGTTCTTCTTCATCCTTTGAATAAACCAATATATCATCGATGAACACCACCACGAATTTATCCAGGAATGGGCTAAAGATTCTATTCATATAGTCCATAAATATTGCAGGTGCATTCGTAACTCCAAAAGGCATCACGAGATATTCATAGTGTCCGTAACGAGTCCTGAAAGCAGTCTTTTGAATATCTCCTTCTCTTACTCGAATATGATGGTATCCTGATTTCAAATCAATCTTTGAAAACACCGCTGCTCCCCTCAATTGATCCATCAAATCATCGATGCGTGGTAAAGGATAACGATTCTTGATAGTTACCTTGTTAAGTTGCCGATAATCCACACATAAGCGTGAACTTCCATCTTTCTTCTTAACCAACAACACCGGAGCTCCCCATGGCGACACACTTGGTCTGATAAATCCTTTCTCTAATAAACCTTCAATTTGACCCTTAAGCTTGCTTAATTCCAATGGCGACATCCGGTACGGCGCAATTGAAATAGGTCCAGTTCCTGGGTGCAAATCAATGAACAACTCCACCTCTCTCATCGGGGGTAATCTTGGAATTTCTGCTGGAAATATGTCCGGATATTCTTTGACTAACACCACATCTTCTAGGTTCACATCCATTTTGGTCTCCACGTTAGCCAATGATAAAAATTCCTGAGTTCCTTCTCTTAGAGATACTTCGAGTTTGTTAGCAGCCAAATACCGAACCACTCTAGGTTCGGGGAAAAGAACTAATTTTAGAGCGCAATCCAATACTACGTAATTATACGTCATCCAATCCATGTCGAGAATGATCTCGAGTGATTGTAGGGGTAGACAGATTAAATTAACCAAGAAATCTCTATTTTGAATCGTTACAGTACAATGTGAACATGCAGAGTTTACGGTCAAAGTCTTAGCAGGTGTGGAAAAAACCAAATCAAAAGGCAAAGCAGAGACAGATAATGTAAGACCCTTAAATTTAATATTAATTCTGGAATTAATATTAAGGGTATTTTGGGAATATTTGTAAAATATTTTATATATGTATGTTTTGAGTGAATATATATATATATATATAAATATTTATTTTGGAAGATCAATTAAAATTATTGGATGAAGATTAAATTAATTTAATTTCGAGTAATTAAATTAATTGGACCATTAATTAAGGATTAGTGGCTAATTGCAAAAGGATTAAGTACTGAGAAATCCAGCTGGAAAATCCAGCATTATTGTATCATTGTTTCAAAGGACGTGGCACTCAAGTGAGCGTATAAGTACACGTGAGGGGCTGGGCAGAAATCAGAACTCCATACCTCCCATTTTGCATGTAATAGTGTTGCATGTAACAGTAACCTCTTCTCCCATTTCTGCCTCCTGTTTTCTGAAAAGCAGTTACACGATTTCAAAATACCAAAGAGAGAGTTCCTCAAAAGTTCCATTAACTGGAAATACAGACAGCAAACCAAAAAACCCCCAGTATTAAAGTTAATCCCCACCCCATTACGGAGCTAAAGAACCCAGTTTCGTAGCAGCAAACGCAAGCTATTCTTTCACCGGTTTTGGACGCGCAAACGGGAGCAGAATCAGAAACGAGAGGAATAGCAGAACACGCAACAAGGGTAAGGGCACCTTCCACTTTCTAGTTGCATTAGGGCTGTAAGTGCATAATTTTCATGGCATTACTAGTGTTTTCATGACTGTTTTGAAACTGGTTTGCCTGTGCTTGAAAGAAATGGAAAAAAAATGCATTTTTGACGTTTTAAAGCTCTGTGATGATTCTGTTTTGAGCTGAATGCACTAAAGTTGTGCTGCTTATGTGGGAAAGTGGAAAATGTCTTGAATGTTATTTCAAACATGATTTAAAAATGCATGTTCATAAAACTATTTTGAAAATGGTTTTGAAATGCAAAAATGCATTCTGTTTGTATGTTGCTGCTCTGCGAATGCTGCATGTTATTCTGATGTGTTTGAAAGTTGACATGCTTGCATGTTCTTCTGATTTGTTGTGGAAACTGAAATGCTTGCATGTTATTCTGATATGTATGAAAGCTGAAATGCTTGCATGTTAATCTGATGTGTTGTGAAAGCTGAAATGCTGTATGATGTTCTGATGATTTGAAAGTCTGGATGACTTGTTGTTGATAATCCTGATTCTGTTCTGTTTTAAGTGATTCTGGTGATGTTGACGATTTAAAAAGAAAAGGGATTTTAAATGAGGAAAGTGTTTTCTGGAAAAATGCAGAGTCTGTTTTGATGTTTGGTTGTCGTTTTTTTTTAAGAAAACGTTTGAAATGTGTTGCTTCTGATGATTCTGATAATCATCATGTTTTCTGCTTCTGATGATTCTGATCATCATCCTGTTTCCTGCTTCTTATGATTCTGATCATCATCCTGATTCCTGCTTCTGATGATTCTGATAATCATCATGTTTACTGCTTCTGATGATTCTGATCATCATCCTGTTTCCTGCTTCTGATGATTCTGATAATCATCATGTTTTCTGCTTCTGATGATTCTTATCATCATCCTGTTTCCTGCTTCTGATGATTCTGATAATCATCATGTTTTCTACTTCTGATGATTCTGATCATCATCCTGATTCCTGCTTATGATGATTCGGATAATCATTCTGTTGTTTCTGCTTCTGGTGATTCTGGCATGAACCATTCTGTGCTTCTTTTGATCAATTCTGGATGAAGTCTGGGCGAAGTCTGGGTTATTCAAAATTCGATTGTCATGCCATGTTCTGGTCAAATTATCTTCTGGATTACTTTTTGCTTTTGACAACTTATGGCCTGGAACAACTCTCCACATGGCAGGCTTCACAATAGTATGGTCCAAAGAATCTTCTGATATTTATTCCCTCTGATATAATCCATCAAAGATATCTTCTGGTCACTTCTGGACAAGTATGGACTGTGTTGAAATTACACTGACAGACTATGTTCTGATCAGTATAACTTCTTGATTGCTTCTTATATTGAATCATTCTTGTTTGGAGCAATTCATATTATGGCAGGCTTCCCTCTGGTATTTTCCAGATGTTCTTCTGATTTTGTTTCTGTTTCATATAAGCCTCCAAAGTTATCTTCTGGTCGGTTTTAGACATTCTGGTTTGTCTTCTGATAATTCCAGAAATGCATCTTCTGTAAATTTAGAATGTATCCTCTGATACATTCATCTTCTGATGGTTTTTACCGTAGTAATTCAAGTTCAAAATAAGATTCCATCAAGTGTATTTGTACACATCAAAACCCAGACTATTTAGAACCAACTTGGTTCCAACATCACTCTGTGTTATTTCTGATGATTCTGGTGTGAATCATTATGTGTTGCTTCTGATGATTCTGGGTGAATCATTCTGTTGTGTCTGCTTCTGATGATTCTGGTGTGAATCATTCTGTGTTGCTTCTGATGATTCTGGTGTGAATCATTCTGTGTTGCTTCTGATGATTCTGGGTGAATCATTCTGTTGTGTTTGCTTCTGATGATTCTGGTGTGAATCATTCTGTGTTGCTTCTGATGATTCTGGTGTGAATCATTCTGTTGTTTCTGCTTCTGATGATTCTGGTGTGAATCATTCTGTGTTTCTTCTGATGATTCTGGGTGAATCATTCTGTTGTTTATGCTTCTGATGATTCTGGTGTGAGTCATTCTGTTTTGCTTCTGATGATTCTGGTGTGAATCATTCTATTTTGTTTCTAATGTTGATGATTCTGGTTCTGTTCCTGATGTTCTGATGTCAACCATTCGTTCTGGTTCTGTTTCTGATGTTCTGCTGTTGATGATTCTGATTCTAGTTCTGTTTCTAATGTTCTGATGTTAATGATTCTGATTCTGGTTCTGTTCCTGATGTTCTGATGTCAATCATTCTGATTCTGGTTCTGTTTCTAATGTTCTGATGTTAACCATTCTGATTCTGGTTCTGTTTTCTGATGCATATCATTCTGGTTTTGTCTTCTGTATTCGACTACAAGCAATCTGTATTCGAATACAGAATGTTAAAATTGCAGATTTTCACTAGTTTCAGCTTCTGTATTCGAATACAAGGGATCTGTATTCGAATACAAATTCGTGTTTTTCCAGAAACTCGGTTTTTAGCTTATGTATTCGAATACAAGGAAGTTGTATTCGAATACAGATTTGTGTTTTCCCGAAAATCAAGTTTTAAACTCTGCCGTGTGAATTTTAAAGTGTTGGGGAACTTTGAGAAGGATTAAAATGATTTAAAATGGAGTCCTGGATATAGTTTTGAAGAGGAGAGGATGATGTTTTGAAAACCTTTAAATGATGTAGTGAAAAATGTTGATTTGTGCACTAAGACTGCCTCTGTATTTGAATACCCGAGGGCTGTAGATTATTAATTCTGCACTGTTTTGGCTCATGTATTCGAATACAGAGAAGCTGTATTCGAATACAGACTCGTATTTTCCAGAAAACTCAGTTTTAAACACTGTTTTGTGAATTTTAAGAGTTTGGGGAACAATGGAAAGACTTATGAAGATTAAGAATGGAATTGTGTGATAATGTAAAGTGTTAGTGATTACTTGAATGTTTAATCGTTGACGTGTTGATGATGATATTGATTATATTGAGATTTTTTGAAATATGATGGAAAGGCATGAATTTTCTGTTATTGCATATTGTTTTCAGTGAAGAGAAAACATTGCATGTTCATGCATTGCATAGTCAAGTGGTACCCGCGATGGGCCACAGAGTTGATGCGGTGACCGTGATGGGCCGCGAAGTTAAGTAGTAACCAAGGGTTATAGAATAGTTCCGCGTGTATTAGACGGTCTGTTCTATCCGGGGTCAGAGTAGTTCCGCGTGTATTAGACGTTCCATTCTATCCGTGCGAGGATTTAACTTCTGTGTATTTGGCCTGTGAGAGGCTAATACATGTAATTGTAGTGACCATGATGGTTATAGAATAGTTCCGCGTGTATTAGACGGTCTATTCTATCCAGGTTTAGAGTAGTTCCGCGTGTATTAGACGGTCTATTCTATCCAGACTACGGAATGGTTCAGCGTGTATTAGACGGTCCATTCCATTTGTGAAGTCGTGCTGGTCTGTTGAGCGACTGCACTGGTGCTGATCTGTGAGAGATTGCACCCTGGTCTTGAGGGCCGTTAAAGTCTGACATATATAAATCGTGCGGGTCTGTGAGAGACTGCACGTGTGCTGGTCTATGAGCGACTGCACCTTGGTGATTCCAAGAAAATTGTATACATGAGCATGTACATATTGCATTGGGGGATTGACCGGTGGGTCACGATTGGATTATGATGATGTGTGGAAATTGAATGTGTGTGAGTACTGTTTAGAATCTGAATTTCATATTGAATAATTGTGATTTGCTGAGGTGTTGTTTGTACTTACCACATATTTCATAATAATTGGCTGCTGTTTTGAAAAGGCATATATGTCATTAAATTTCAAATGAGCATTATTATTTTCCTCATCATTGTCATATATTATGCCATGAATATATTTGTTGTTGTGAGATATATGTTATGTGCTTATTTGTTAATTTCGGTCGGTGACCCTTGCTATTATATTGTGGACTTTGGGCTTTGCCCTCAGATGTTACCCAAACCCGTCCTACCGACGGATACACTAACGACGGAAGCGTCGTTAGTTTCCCCTGATCTTTACGTACGGAGTCTACGTGGACAACGCAGAGGGACGGACGGTTGGCTGAAGACGAGACTTATAGAGGATACGGTGGAGACCGTGCTACTGTAGCTTAGTGCATGATCAGTCTAGACTTTTGTATAGGGTCTTGAGTTTTGGGAAGTGTAATTTTATTTTGGGAATTAATGTATTACTTTTTCCGCTGTATTATTCTGCACTCTGACACTGATTGGGTGATAACCTTTGAAATGAACTGATTTTATTTTAATTCCCTTGATATTAATTTTGGAAAACTCATTTTAATTATTTAAAAAAAAAAAATACACCTGCGCTGTATTTTAAACTCGGGGTATTACAATTGTGGTATCAGAGCATTTGGTTAAAGTTTTGGGATAAAGTTCTGATTAAAGTATTTGTTTTGAGTTATTAGCTGATCATGCATAAGAGCAAGTAGTTAAAGTGTCAAGTCTTGAGTAAGTTGTGGTGTGACTGAAGTGATGATGGTTTTGTAGGAAACAATGCCTCCACGAAGAGACGACACCACAAGAGCCAATGTCAGCCGGGAAGATATGATGGCTGAGGCGATGAACAGCATGGCTGCGTCTGTTGCTGCACAGACAGCTGCAAAGACTCAACGAGATCTGGAGAAGAGAGAAAGAGAGATTTGCGCTGCTGAATCTAGAGGACTAGAGGATTTTCGTCGCCATAATCCTCCCAAGTTCGAGGGTGATGAGGGTCCAGAAAGAGCGGACCGGTGGATCCAAGAGATGGATAAAATCTTCAAGATGATTAACTGTCAAGCAGCGGTGAAAGTCAATTATGCCACGTACCTGCTGATAGGGGATGCAGAGTATTGGTGGAGAAGTACAAGACTACTTATGGGGTCAGCTCACAAGGAAGTGAACTGGGAGTCGTTCAAGAAGAAGTGTTTAGACAAGTACTTCCCGATGAGCACTAGGACCAAGTTGGGTGACGATTTTCTGAAATTGCACCAGGGAAACATGACGGTAGGAGAATATGCTGCTAAGTTTGAATCGCTGTCCAGGCATTTCAGATTCTTCCGGAAGAAGTTGATGAACAGTTTATGTGTCATCGCTTTCAGAATGGATTGAAGTATGAGATCCAAGATTCGGTCCTACCCTTGGGAATACAACGTTTCCAAGTGCTAGTAGAAAAGTGTAGAGAGGTGGAAGAGATGAAGAACAAGAGGGCCAACAAAGGAGGGAACTTTAATTCTGGAGGGCCTAGTTGGATGCACAATCAGAACAATAGAGGAAAACAGGTTGCTAAGTCGTATAACCGACCCCAGAACAACAAGCGAGGCCATAATCGGCCGTGAAATCAGAATTTTGGACGGCAATTAGGACAAGGGGTTCGTTTTTTCCGATGTGGAAAAGATGGACATTATGCTACTGCTTGCCCCACTATGAGTCCTTCATGCTACAATTACCAGAAACTAGGACATTTTGCAAGGGATTGCAAGGTTCCGAAGGTGGAACAAACAGTGAACGCAACTAGGGCTACTCGTCCTGTTGCTAGAGGACGCGACTTGAGAACTGGAGAGTAAGATGAGGGAACAATATCCTCAGTTGTTATCAACATGTAGTTTCGAGGACGAAACTAATTTAAGGGGGGTGGTAATGTAAGACCCTTAAATTTAATATTAATTCTGGAATTAATATTAAGGGTATTTTGGGAATATTTGTAAAATATTTTATATATGTATGTTTTGAGTGAATATATATATATAAATATTTATTTTGGAAGATGAATTAAAATTATTGGATGAAGATTAAATTAATTTAATTTCGAGTAATTAAATTAATTTGACCATTAATTAAGGATTAAGGGCTAATTGCAAAAGGATTAAGTACTGAGAAATCCAACTGGAAAATCCAGCATTATTGTATCATTGTTTCAAAGGAGGTGGCACTCAAGTGAGCCTATAAGTACACGTGAGGGGCTGGGCAGAAATCAGAACTCCATACCTCCCATTTTGCATGTAATAGTGTTGCATGTAACAGTAACCTCTTCTCCCATTTCTGCCTCCTGTTTTCTGAAAAGCAGTTTCACGATTTCAAAATACCAGAGAGAGAGTTCCTCAAAAGTTCCATTAACTGGAAATACAGTCACCAAACCAAAAAAACCCCAGTATTAAAGTTAATCCCCACCCCATTACGGAGCTAAAGAACCCAGTTTCGTAGCAGCAAACGCAAGCTGCAGTTTCACCGATTTTGGACGCGCAAACGGGAGCAGAATCAGAAACGAGAGGAATAGCAGAACACACAACAAGGGTAAGGGCACCTTCCACTTTCTAATTGCATTAGGGCTGTAAGTGCATAATTTTCATGACTGTTTTGAAACTGGTTTGCCTGTGCTTGAAAGAAATGGAAAAAAATAATGCATTTTTGACGTTTTAAAGCTCTGTGATGATTCTGTTTTGAGCTGAATGCACTAAAGTTGTGCTGTTTATGTGGGAAAGTGGAAAATTGTTGGAACCAAGTTGGTTCTAAGTACTTAGGATTTTGATGCTTACAAATGTACTCAATGTAAACTTATTTTGTACTTTGAATTATTAAGTTAAATGCCCTAGAAACTGAAGGAAACAGAAGCAGAGATCAAAGGATTCTAGAAAAATGAATTCTGGATTGACCAGAAGATATCCAGGAAAATCAAAAACATGACCAGAAGATATCTTTGATGGCCCAGATCAGAAGAATAAAAATCAAAATGAAACATGGATCATACCATTGGAAAGCCTGCCAGAAGGAGAGTTGTTCCAGACAAACAGGAATCAAATATCAATTTTATTCAAGAAGTTATTCTGACCAAAAGATGGCCTGGCAGTGAAAAATTACACAGCCCAGACTTGTTCCATACTTGACCAGAAGGTATGTTTATGAGTCCAGAACAAGAGGATCAATCTAGATTTGGCCCAGACCATAAGATGGCATGATTCAGGGCATGGAACTAAGTCCAACTCAAAAGAAATGAGTTCCATAATCAACTGAGACCTGGTCGAAAATCAAAGGTAAAATGTCCAGACTGAAATATTTTTTTGATCAAGTTTATTTCAGTTTGTTCCGGACCAAATTCCAGAATCTGTCCAGATCAGTGTAAAAATATCCAGATCAATGGTTCAGAAATAATTTTTTGAGTCCAGTGATGGTCCAGATAAGAAAATCAGACCATGGCCCAGTGTTGGCCGAAATCAGAGGGACAGAATGTGCAAGTCCAGAAATGGCTGAGTCCAGAAGAATTCAGCATATCAGGCGCGCATCCAAGTTTGCCGAAATCAGAAGATCAGAGGGTCAGGAAGTGTAGTCTAGGGATGGCCGAATTCAGAGGATCACAGCATATCATTTGGCTTGGACCAGATGTGGACTAGCGCTCAAAATTCTGATGGTCAAGAATTGATCAACGATGGAGATTGCAAGTTATTTTATATAAAGTGTTAAAAAGATTGGTTATAAAAATAAAGTGGAGTAGCATGGAATTCAGGAGCTGTGGCGGGAAGCAATGAATGAATTTGATTGGCCAGTTATTTTGAAAGAAAATCTGAAGATATGTTTTTTATTTAAATAAAGCCCAATTGGTCAAGTTATTTTTGGAAGAGAATCCAGCAAGATTCAGCTCGAATTTGATCATCGAATAAACCCTAATTTTAATCTATAAAAGGAGGCTCAAGGCAGAATGCTCAGAATCGAAAATCACAAAAGAGTCATACACTTCCAAAGCAAACGCTCCCAAATTTTCATATAAGTCAATTGTGAGTTTCAGCTTTCAAGAAGCAAGTACTCGGTTATTTTCTTTCCACTGTGGCAAATCTAAGTTGTTGAAGTAGAGTCTACAATCTGAGGGAGTCAGTAGAGGTAGCAGGTTACTTGACAATTAGATAGGGTTGTATCTAAGTTGTTGAAGTAGAGTCTACAAACTGAGGGATTCAGAAAGGGTAGCAAGGTACTTAGCAGTTAGATTCATAGTGTTGTGAATTCTTCTACAATCTGGGGTGTCAGATTGGCTGAAGAACAGGAGTTGTTTTTCCTCAAAGAATTCTAGGATTGTTAGACTATTTGAGAAGACTAACTTGGAGGGTCAGTAGCAAGGTTGTAATTCAAGGTTGAATTAGTGAAATCCTTCAAGGCGAAGGGACTGGACGTAGCCTCGTTAACGGTGAACCAGTATAAAATCTGTGAGTTTTTGTTTTTATTTTTATCCGCTGCTAACTTTGTTTTAATTATACATCAAGTTTTGTTTTGAAAGTATTAAAACAGGAAAAGTATTCAAGTTAAGTCAAACACAATTCAACCCCCCCTTCTCGTGTTTGCACCTTCAATTGGCATCAGAGCTCGGTCTCAAGGCTGAGCACTTAACCGTGTTTGAGGAAAGGTCCAAAGGGCTAAATATGGCAGAAGAATTGGGAAACAACATCAACAGACCACCGTTGTTTGATGGAGAAAGGTTTGAGTATTGGAAGGACAGAATAAGAAGCTTTGTCATATCTCAAGATCCTGAACTATGGAAGATGATAGTTAGAGGATACACTGCACCAACTGATCCAGAAGATCCAACTAAAGAATTAGACTTGGATGATATGACACGAGATCATAGCAGATTACACAAACTTCATCACAAGTCCAGAACCATCATGGTCAGTGCAATCACATTCAAGGAATTTGATAGATGCACAAATAAAGAAACAGCAAAGAGTATATTCGATAGTCTGGTTCTAACCTATGAAGGAACCAAGCAGGTTCAACAAACAAAAGCTAACATATTGGTCAGAAAGTATGAGCTGTTCAAGATGGAAGAGGATGAAGACATTGACACAATGTTCTGCAGATTCCAGACTTTGGTATCAGGACTGAAAGTATTAAACAAAAGCTATACCACTGAAGATCATGTCTGGAAAATTCTGAGAAGTCCACCAAAAAGGTGGAGACCAAAGGTTACTGCAATTCAGGAAGCTAAGGATCTGAGTACCTTGAGGCTGGAAGATCTTATCAGCTCACTCAGGTCTCATGAAATAGAACTGGAAGAAGATGAACCTAAGAAGAAGAGGGATCTAGCTCTAAAATCGAAACAGAAGAAAGCTGCAAAGGCAGAATTAGAATCAGAGGATAGTGACAGTGACTGTGATGATATGGCTTACTTAACCAAGAAGATAGTTAAGATATGGGAAAACAGAAAGAGGAGAAGTTCCCAGAAGAAACATAACAGCAAGGAAGAATCTGACAAGAAGAACATCATCTGTTATGGATGCAATGAACCTGGACATATCAAGTCAGAATGTCCAAATCTGGAAAAAGGAAAATAGCACAAGAAGAGTTCCAGATACAGAAAGAAAGGTCTGATGGCTGCCTGGGATGTATCAGAATCAGAGGAAGAATCGTCTGATGAAGAAGAGGCAGAAACAGCAAAGATGGCACACATCAGGTATGCTTCTGGTCCTCATAAAGGCATGATTTCAGGAAGGAAAGCAGGCAGAAGGAAGAATGAACGAAGCAGTCATTCAAGCAAGCCTGGAAGCACATCAGAGGAAGCAATTCTGTCTCTGATGGCTCATACCTACTCAAGTTCTGAATACAGCTCAGGCTCTAGAACAGAATCAGAAGATGAAGACGATGAGGTATTTTCTGATCTCTCTAAATCTGAATTGATTGAGACTTTAAAAGATTTATTAAATGCAAACAGTAAAAGATCTTTAAAACTGAAAACTCTTCAGGAAGATAAGAAAAATCTAACTAAAGAAGTCCAAGTTTTAAAGAATCAAAATTCTAAGTATGCAACTGAAAACAAAGATTTTAAAACTGATGTTGCAAGACTCAAATCTGAAAACCAAACTCTCAAAAGTAATAATTGTTCCATTTTTGAAACTGTTTGAAAATCTGATATGCATGAGCAATTTTTTCAAAACTTTATTTCAAATGGAATGGAAAGAAGTAAATATGCATCTATGATTTATGGAAACAGTAATTTGGAAAAAGAGGTCTTGGTTTTACAGAAACTATTACTGAACCTAAAACTGTTCATTCTGATGTTTTATGTATTGTCTGTGCTAAGAAAGGTCACTCTGAATTATCTTGTCCAATGGAAAAATCTGAACAAGATCAGAGAGCTGTTAAGACTAACAAACCTGGACCCAATCAGTTTTGGGTACCAAAAGATAAAATTGTCTATGTTGCAGATGTTCTGAGCAACCAGAAGGAGACACCAACAATGGTGCCTGGACAATGGATGTTGGCAATGCATAAGCAGAAGAAGGTTTATGTTCCTGCTACAACAAGACAAAAGCAATATGAGTCTAATGGAAGAAGGTATGGTCAACACAATCAGAACCAGAACCAGAATCATAGGAAGAATAGGAAATATCAAAGATATCACTCGAATCAGAACAAGAACTGGAACCAGAATCAGAACTGGAACCAGTATCAAAGGAACAGGAACTGGAACCATAACCAGAACTGGAACCAGTACCAGAAGCACAGAAACTGGAACCAGAACCAGAACTGGAACCAGTATCAAAGGTACAGGAACTGGAACCAGAACCAACACTGGAACCAGAATCAGAACTGGAGGCACAGAAACTGGAACCAGAATCAACACTGGAACCAGAATCAGAATCAGTACCAGAACCAGAACCTGAACAGGTATCAGTATCAAAGGTTGAGGTATGATCATCAGAATTACTCTAATTATCAGAATCAGTATAACTACATGAATTATCAGAATCACCAGAACCATCAAGGTTATCAGAATCACCAGATTCACCAAAGTTACCAGAACCAAAACATATTCCAGAATCACCAGAGGAACATGGCGTATGAGCAAAAGCAGAAATATAAGAATCAGGAGAGTTCTTCAAACACTCCAATGAGATTCATCAAGACTTCAAACCTGGAAGGGAATTCAAATTCCCTCATCCAAACCATGTAATCTCAGAACATATAGATTAGGAATTTGAAAATCAGAAGCAAGAGGATTTTCAGAACTGAGGCTACATCTTGCTTTAAATACTATTATTATTTAATATTTACTGTGATAACAAAAAGCTTGATCTTAACAAATCAAAGCTAGATAAGTATTCTGCAGGTTTTCAAAACATCAGAGGAACCAGGTGATTCACACGAATTGAACACTCAGAAGAAACAACATTCCAGTGGTTTCAAAAACAAACATAAACCACCAGAAGCAGAATTAATGGTTTGGCTGTACTAAGTTCATTTTTAAATTAATTGATTTATATTATGGTATATGACAAACTGCTTGACAAATCAAAGCAAGATAAAGATAGTACAGGTTCATCAGAACCAAAGGGAGCAGAAGCAGAACGAATGGTTTGGCTGTATTGAGTTAAATTTTAACTCATTTGATTTGCATTATGTAAAATGACAAACTGCTTGATCTTAACAAATCAAAGCAAGATAAAAATAGTGCAGGGAGCAGAAGCACAAGAAACAGAAGTACCTAGAAAGGTAAAGGATAAAAGCAAGTCAGCAACAGATGACAAATCTTCAAAAGATAAATCTGATCAAGTCAGAAACAGCCAAGATAAGTCAGAAGAGAAATCTGGATATTTACCAGAATCTGAAGCTGTTACAGATTCACCAGAACCAGAAGCTGATTTATCAGAATCAGAAGTTGTTACAGATTCACCAGAACCAGAAGCTGATTCATCAGAACCAGAAGCTGATTCATCAGAATCAGAAGATGTTACAGAATCAGAAGCTGATGCAAACCAAGCATTGTTGATGAAGTTTTGGCAGAGGAAGGTTGGATACTTGCAATGCAAGAAGAGCTGAATGAAATTCAAAGGAATGATGTTTGGGATCTGGTATCCAGACCAAACAGAAGCATTATTGGAACCAAGTAGGTATTCAGAAACAAATTCAATGAAAAGGGTGAAGTGGTAAGGAACAAAGCCAGACTTGTAGCTCAAGGATACAGTCAATAGGAAGGTATAGACTACACTGAGACTTTTGCTCCAGTGGCCAAGTTAGAAGCAATTAGAATTCTCTTATCATTTGTTGCTAATCATGATATAATGCTGTATCAAATGGATGTTAAAAGTGCATTCTTAAATGGCTACATAAGTGAGGAAGTCTATGTCAAACAGCCCCCTGGTTTTGAAAATTCTGATTTTCCAGACCATTTTTTTTCAAACTTAAAAAATCTTTATATGGTTTAAAACAAGCACCAAGGGCATGGTATGACAGACTTAGTAACTTTCTGCTTAAGAATGATTTTAATAGAGGCCAGATTGATAATACACTATTTAGGAAATCCATTAAACATGATATTCTGATTATTCAAGTCTATGTTGATGATATCATATTTGGATCCACTAATGGCACTTTGTGCAAAGAGTTTTATGATCTAATGCAGAAGGAGTTTCAAATGAGCATGATGGGAGAACTTAAGTTCTTCCTGGGAATTCAGATTCACCAAGGTAAATCAGGTATACTCATTCACCAATCAAAATATACCAAAGAACTTCTCAAAAAGTTCAAGATGAGTGACTGTAAGCCTATGGCCACCCCCATGCACCCAACCATCTCACTTGAGAAAGATGAAACCAGCCAAAAGGTAGACCAGAAAACATACAGAGGTATGATTGGATCCCTTCTCTATTTAACTGCTTCTAGACTTGACATTATGTTTAGTGTTTGTGTCTGTGCCCGATTTCAAGCTGACCCTAGGGAATCCCATTTAACTGCTGTCAAACGAATTCTAAGATACCTCAAAGGAACCACAAACCTTACCTTGTTATACAAGAAAACCCCCACCTACAAACTCAAAGGTTTTTGTGATTCTGATTATGCTGGAGACAAGCTGGAAAGGAAAAGTACAAGTGGCAACTGCACTTTCTTAGGTGATAATCTGATCTCTTGGTCAAGCAAAAGACAAAGCACCATTGCCATGACAACAGCAGAAGCTGAATATATATCAGCAGCAGGATGCAGTTCACGGTTACTCTGGATGAAACACCAACTTGAAGATTACAACATCTTTGAAAACAATATCCCTTTGTTCTGTGATAACACTTCAGGCATAAACCTAACCAAGAACCCTATCGTACACTCTAGAGCCAAACACGTTGAAATAAAACACCATTTCATTAGGGACTATGTTCAGAAAGGAACTTTAAGCATCCAGTTTGTGGACACTAATCATCAATGGGCTGACATCTTCACCAAGGCTTTACCAGAAGATAGGTTCGAGTTCATTAAAAAGCATCTCAGCATGACCTCCATATCTGACTAGCTCAAGTAGTCATCTTAGGAGTTTTTAAATTTCTGCAATTTTATTTTATGTCCTTTATTTTCAGCTTTTACTTTCTGTAATTTGTAAAGAAAAAATCAAAAAATACAAAAATAGCAGGACCACTTTTTGGCTGATGACAAAAAGAGGGAGAAAGATAGAGAGAAAAAGAAGAAATAAGTAGAAAAGGAGAGTTAAAAAGAAAGAAGGAGTGAAAAAGAAAGAGTGAAAAAAAGAAGGAGTTGAAAAGGAGAGGAAGCATGAAGAGAGAAAAAAGAAGGAGTTGAAAAGGAAAGGAGAAGAGAAGAAAAGAAAGAGTGAAAAAGAAGGAGTTGAAAAGGAGAGGAAGCGTGAAGAGAGAAGAAGAAAGAGAGAATAAAGAAGGAGAGGAGAAGAGAAGAAAAGAAAGAGTGAAAAAGAAGGAGTTCAAAAGGAGAGTATCAGACTTAGGGGGAGAGATTGGTCTGAGGGGGAGTAATTCAAGTTTTCGAATTATAAGTTAGCAAAATAAGTTAAGGTTTTGTCATCATCAAAAAGGGGGAGATTGTTAGAACCAAGTTGGTTCTAAGTACTTAGGATTTTGATGCTGACAAATGTACTCAATGTAAACTTATTTTCTACTTTTAATTATTAAGTTAAATGCCTCAGAAACTGAAGGAAACAGAAGCAGAGATCAAAGGATTCCAGAAAAATGAATTCTTGATTGACCAGAAGATATCCAGGAATGTCAAAAACATGACCAGAAGATATCTTTGATGGCCCAGATCAGAAGGAATAAAAATCAGAATGAAACATGGATCATACCATTGGAAAGCCTGCCAGAAGGAGAGTTGTTCCAGACAAACAGGAATCAAATATCAATTTTATTCCAGAAGTTATTCTGACCAGAAGATGGCCTGGCAGTGAAAAATTACACAGCCCAGACTTGTTCCAGACTTGACCAGAAGGTATGTTTATGAGTCTAGAACAAGAGGATCAATCTAGATTTGGCCTAGACCATAAGATGGCATGATTCAGGGCATGGAACTAAGTCCAGAACAAAAGAAATGAGTTCCAGAATCAACCCAGACCTGGTCGAAAATCAAAGGTAAAATGTCCAGACTGAAATATTTTTTTGATCAAATTTATTTCAGTTTGTTCCAGACCAAATTCCAGAATATGTGCAGCTCAGAGTAAAAATATCCAGATCAATGATTCAGAAATAATTTTTTGAGTCCAGTGATAGTCCAGATCAGAAAATCAGACCATGGCTCAGTGTTGGCCGAAATTAGAGGGACAGAATGTGCAAGTCCAAAAATGGCCGAGTCAAGAAGAATTCAGCATATCAGGCGCGCATCCAGGTTGGCCGAAATCAGAAGTTCAGAGGGTCAGGAAGTGTGGTCCAGGGATGGCCGAATTCAGAGGATCACAGCATATCATTTGGCTTGGACCAGATTTGGACTAGCGCTCAAAATTCTGATGGTCCAGAATTGATCAACGATGGAGATTGCAAGTTATTTTAATTAAAGTGTTAAAAAGATTGGTTATAAAAATAAAGTGGAGTAGCATGGAATTCAGGAGCTGTGGCGGGAAGCAATGAAAGGATTTGATTAGCCAGTTATTTTGAAAGAAAATCTGAAGATATGTTTTTTATTTAAATAAAGCCCAATTGGTCAAGTTATTTTTGGAAGAGAATCCAGCAAGATTCAGCTCGAATATGATCATGGAAGAAACCCTAATTTTCATCTATAAAAGGAGGCTCAAGGCAGAATGCTCAGAATCAAAAATCACAAAAGAGTCACACACTTCCAAAGTAAACGCTCCCAAATTTTCATATAAGTCAATTGTGAGTTTCAGCTTTCAAGAAGCAAGTACTCGGTTATTTTCTTTCCACTGTGGCAAATCTAAGTTGTTGAAGTAGAGTCTACAATCTGAGGGAGTCAGTAGAGGTAGCAGGTTACTTGGCAATTAGATAGGGTTGTATCTAAGTTGTTGAAGTAGAGTCTACAAACTGAGGGATTCATAAAGGGTAGCAAGGTACTTAGCAATTAGATTCATAGTGTTGTGAATTCTTCTACAATCTGGGGTGTCAGATTAGCTGAAGAACAGGAGTTGTTTTTCCTCAAAGAAGTCTATGATTGTTAGACTATTTGAGAAGACTGACTTGGAGGGTCAGTAGCAAGGTTGTAATTCAAGGTTGAATTAGTGAAATCCTTCAAGGCGAAGGGACTAGACGTAGCCTCGTTAACGGTGAACCAGTATAAAATCAAGTTTTGTTTTGAAAGTATTAAAACAGGAAAAGTATTCAAGTTAAGTCAAACACAATTCAACCCCCCTTTCTCGTGTTTGCACCTTCAAAAATGTCTTGAATGTTATTTCAAACATGATTTAAAAATGCATGTTCATAAAACTGTTTTGAAAATGGTTTTGAAATGCAAAAATGCATTCTGTTTGTATGTTGCTGCTCTGTGAATGCTGCATGTTATTCTGATATGTGTGAAAGTTGAAATGCTTGCATGTTCTTCTGATGTGTTGTGGAAACTGAAATGCTTGCATGTTATTCTGATATGTATGAAAGCTGAAATGCTTGCATGTTAATCTGATGTGTTGTGAAAGCTGAAATGCTGTATGATGTTCTGATGATTTGAAAGTCTGGATGACTTGTTGTTGATAATCCTGATTCTGTTCTGTTTTAAGTGATTCTGGTGATGTTGACGATTTAAAAAGAAAAGGGATTTTAAATGAGGAAAGTGTTTTCTGGAAAAATGCAGAGTCTGTTTTGATGTTTGGTTGTCATTATTTTTTAAAGAAAACGTTTGAAATGTGTTGCTTCTGATGATTCTGATAATCATCATGTTTTCTGCTTCTGATGATTCTGATCATCATCCTGTTTCCTGCTTCTGATGATTTTGATCATCATCCTGATTCCTGCTTCTGATGATTCTGATAATCATCATGTTTTCTGCTTCTAATGATTCTGATCATCATCCTGTTTCCTACTTCTGATAATTCTGATAATCATCATGTTTTCTGCTTCTGATGATTCTGATAATCATCATGTTTTCTGCTTCTGATGATTCTGATCATCATCCTGATTCCTGCTTCTGATGATTCGGATAATCATTCTGTTGTTTCTGCTTCTGGTGATTTTGGCATGAACCATTCTATGCTTCTTCTGATCAATTCTGGATGAAGTCTGGGCGAAGTCTGGGTTATTCAAAATTCGATTGTCATGCCATGTTCTGGTCAAATTATCTTCTAGATTACTTCTTGCTTTTGACAACTTATGGCCTGGAACAACTCTCCACATGGCAGGCTTCACAATAGTATGGTCCAAAGAATCTTCTGATATTTATTCCCTTTGATATAATCCATCAAAGATATCTTCTGGTCACTTCTGGACAAGTATGGACTGTGTTGAAATTACACTGACAGACTATGTTCTGATCAGTATAACTTCTTGATTGCTTCTGATATTTGAATCATTCTTGTTTGGAGCAATTCATATTATGGCAGGCTTCCCTCTGGTATTTTCTAGATGTTCTTCTGATTTTGTTTCTGTTTGATATAAGCCTCCAAAGTTATCTTCTGGTCGGTTTTGGACATTCTGGTTTATCTTCTGATAATTCCAGAAATGCATATTCTGTAAATTCAAAATGTATCCTCTGATACATTCATCTTCTGATGGTTTTTACCGTAGTAATTCAAGTTCAAAATAAGATTCCATCAAGTGTATTTGTACACATCAAAACCCAGATTATTTAGAACCAACTTGGTTCCAACATCACTCTGTGTTGTTTCTGATCATTCTGGTGTGAATCATTCTGTGTTGCTTCTGATGATTATGGGTGAATCATTCTGTTGTGTCTGCTTCTGATGATTCTGGTGTGAATCATTCTGTTGTTTCTGCTTCTGATGATTCTGGTGTGAATCATTCTGTGTTGCTTATGATGATTATGGGTGAGTCATTCTGTTATTTATGCTTCTGATGATTCTGGTGTGAGTCATTCTGTTTTGCTTTTGATGATTCTGGTGTGAATCATTCTATTTTGTTTCTGATGTTGATGATTCTGGTTCTGTTCCTGATGTTCTGATGTCAATCATTCATTCTGGTTCTATTTATGATGTTCTGGTGTTGATGATTTTGATTCTAGTTCTGTTTCTAAGGTTCTGATGTTAATCATTCTGATTCTGATTCTGGTTCTGTTCCTGATGTTCTGATGTCAATCATTCTGATTCTGGTTCTATTTCTAATGTTCTGATCTTAACCATTCTGATTCTAGTTCTGTTTTCTGATGATTTGATGCAGATCATTCTGGTTTTGTCTTCTGTATTCAACTACAGGAAATCTGTATTCGAATACAGAATGTTAAAATTGTAGATTTTCACTAGTTTCAGCTTCTGTATTTGAATACAACGGATCTGTATTCGAATACATATTCGTGTTTTTCCAGAAACTCAGTTTTTAGCTTCTGTATTCGAATACAAGGAAGCTGTATTCGAATACAGATTTGTGTTTTCCCGAAAATCAAGTTTTAAACTCTGCCGTGTGAATTTTAAAGTGTTGGGGAACTTTGAGAAGGATTAAAATGATTTAAAATGGAGTCCTGGATATAGTTTTGAAGAGGAGAGGATGATGTTTTGAAAACCTTTAAATGATGTAATGAAAAATGTTGATTTGTGCACTGAGATTGCCTCTGTATTCGAATACCCGAGGGCTGTAGATTATTAATTCTGCACTATTTTGGCTCCTGTATTCGAATACAGAGAAGCTGTATTCGAATACAGATTCGTATTTTCCAGAAAACTCAGTTTTAAACACTGTTTTGTGAATTTTAAGAGTTTGGGGAACAATGGAAAGACTTATAAAGATTAAGAATGGAATTGTGTGATAATGTAAAGTGTTAGTGATTACTTGAATGTTTAATCATTGACGTGTTGATGATGATATTGATTATATTGAGATGTTTTGAAATATGATGGAAAGGCATGAATTTTCTGTTATTGCATATTGTTTTCAGTGAAGAGAAAACATTGCATGTTCATGCATTGCATAGTCAGGTGGTACCCGCGATGGGCCACAGAGTTGATGCGGTGACCGTGATGGGCCGCGAAGTTAAGTAGTAACCAAGGGTTATAGAATAGTTCCGCGTGTATTAGACGGTCTGTTCTATTCGGGGTCAGAGTAGTTCCGCGTGTATTGGACGGTCTATTCTACTCGGACTACGGAGTGGTTGCGCGTGTATTAGATGGTCTATTCTATCCGTGCGAGGATTTAACTTCTGTGTATTTTGCGTGTGAGAGGCTAATACATGTAATTGTAGTGACCATGATGGTTATAGAATAGTTCCGCGTGTATTAGACGGTCTATTCTATCCGGGTTTAGAGTAGTTTCGCGTGTATTAGACGTTCTATTCTATCCGGGCTACGGAATGGTTCCGCGTGTATTAGACGGTCCATCCCATTTGTGAAGTCGTGCTGGTCTGTTGAGCGACTGCACTGGTGCTGATCTATGAGAGATTGCACCCTGGTCTTGAGGGCCGTTAAAGTCTGACATATATAAATCGTGCGGGTCTGTGAGAGACTGCACGTGTGTTGGTCTATGAGTGACTGCACCTTGGTGATTCCAAGAAAATTGTATACATGAGCATGTACATATTGCATTGGGGGATTGACCGGTGGGTCACGATTGGATTATGATGATGAGTGGAAATTGAATGTGTGTGAGTACTGTTCAGAATCTGAATTTCTGATTTAATGATTGTGATTTGCTGAGGTGTTGTTTGTACTTACCACATATTTCATAATAATTGGCTGCTGTTTTGAAAAGGCATATATGTCATTAAATTTCAAATGAGCATTATTATTTTCCTCATCATTGTCATATATTATGCCATGAATATATGTGTTGTTGTGAGATATATGCTATGTGCTTATTTGTTAATTTCGATCGGTGACCCTTGCTATTATATTGTGGACTTTGGGCTTTGCCCTCAGATGTTACCCAAACCCGTCCTACCGACGGATACACTAACGACGGAAGCGTCGTTAGTTTCCCCTGATCTTTACGTACGGAGTCTACGTGGACAACGCAGAGGAACGGACGGTTGGCTGAAGACGAGACTTATAGACTTATAGAGGATGTGGTTGGTTATACGGCTTAACAACATGTTTTCCTTTATTGTTCTGATAGTGCATCCGACTAGGCCCTCCTGAATTAAAGTTCCCTCCTCTGTTGGCCTTCATGTTCTTCATCTCTTCAACCTCTCTACACTTCTCCACTAACACTTGGAAAAGTTGAATTCCCAATGGTAAGACCGAATCTTGAATCTCAAACTTCAGTCCATTTTGGAAGCGATGGCACATAAACTGTTCATCAACTTCTTCCTGGAAAAATCTGAAATGTCTCGATAGAGATTCAAACTTAGCTGTGTATTCTCCCACCGTCATGTTTCCTTGGTGCAATTTCAGAAAATCGCCGCCCAACTTGGTCCTAGTGCTCATCGGGAAGTATTTGTCCAAAAACTTTCTTTTGAACGACTCCCAGTTCACCTCCTCTTGAGCTGACCCCATCAGTAGCCTTGTACTTCTCCACCAATACTCTGCATCCCCTATCAGCAGATACGTGGCATAGTTGACCTTCACCGCTACTCGACAATTAATCATCTCGAAGATTTTCTCCATCTCTTGAATTCACTGGTCCGCTTTTTCTGGACCCTCATCACCCTTGAACTTTGGAGGATTATGACGACGAAAATCCTCTAGTCCCCTTGATTCAGCAGCACAAATCTCTCTTTCTCTCTTCTCCAGATCTCGTTGAGTCTTCGTAGCCGTCTGTGCAGCAATAGACGCAACCATGTTATTCATCGCTTCAGCCATCCTATCATCCCGGCTGACGTTGGCTCTTGCAGTGTCATCTCTTCTTGGAGGCATTGTTTCCTACAAAACCATCATCACTTCAGTCACACCACAACTTACACAATACTTAACACTTTAACTACTTGCTCATATGCATGATCAGATAATGACTCAACACCAATCATTTAATCAGAGCTTTAACCCAAAACTTTAACCAAATGCTCTGATACCACAATTGTAACACCCCGAGTTTAAAACACAGCGTGAGTGTATTTATTTATTTTTTATAATAAATAATTAAAATGATTTTCCAAATTATTACTTCAAAAGAATTGAAATAAAATTTAAGATTTTAATAGTTTCGTCAAGTAATACGTCGCAACTCCATCAATGAACATAATTAAATAATAAACATTAATACATTTCAAAAGATAACAGTGTCATAATCTCAAAAGGAAATATCAGAGTGCGGAATGTGTTAGCAGAAAAAGTGGTACAATAATCCAAAATCAAAGAAAATTACATTTTCCAGCTCAAAATCCTATCCATCAAATCTAACTCATCATGCACTAAAGCTACAGTAGCACGAATTTCCTCCGCATCCCATACAAGTCTCATCTGACTCCGCCGCTCGCCTCGATGTGACGTCCTCCTCATCATATAGAGAGGGATCAGTCTCCTCCGAAGTCAGATCAATACACAGTCAAGGCCACTTCGGCGGTGCCAGAATCTCATAACAATCGTCGGATATCCTAAACGGACCCAGAATATCAGCTGCTACTGGCTTCGGCCCCTTGTTCTCCTCTTCCGCCTTGGGTTCACGTACAGCCCCTCCAAATCGCTCCTCCGCGTCATCAAAAATTCCATGCGCCTCCAATACTAATTTGGAAGGCACAGGAAAATCAATACTCGTGTAAGTGTGCTCCATGAAATCCTATACTCCGTCGGTCATGTACGTCCTTGCCAACCTCCCCGTATAAGTCGTCCTGCTTGAGATGGGGTCAAATACCCAAGCAGTACGCGAATGTCGATCAAGGAAATCTAGCGACGTTTCCGTCGTCCGGGTACCCACCGGGGGTGTGGGTTTGGGGGACATCTGAGGGCAAAGCCCAATTTCCACAATAATAGTAAAGGGTCACCGACCGAAATTAACAAATAAGCACATAGCATTTATATCACAGAACAAATAAATCCATGGCATAACATATAACAATGATGAAAATTAAGGATGCTCATTTGAAATTTCATGACATATATCTTTTTCAAATAGCAACCAATTAATATAGAAAACATATTGTAAGTACAACTACCACCTCAGCAATCACAAACATTCATCAGAATACAGCTCCCTGATATTCGAATACAGAGGCAGTCCCAGTGCACAATTCAGCATTTTTTCACTAAATCAGTAAAGTCTCAAAAACTTCATCACCACCACTTCAAACTATCACAAAAATTCCATTTTAATTCATCACAAACCTTCCCAATATTCCCCAACACTTAGGGTTTATAAAACAATGTTTATAACTTTGATTTTCTGAAACACGAATCTGTATTCGAATACAGCTCCCTTGTATTCGAATACAGAAGCTAAATATGCAAATTTAACACTCTGTATTCGAATACAGCATACTTGTATTCGAATACAGAAGACAAAGACAGTGTAAACTCAGCATTTTCTCCAACATCATTAAAGGTTTCCAGAAACATCATCATCTCCTCTTCAAAACTATTTCAAAGACTCCATTTTAAATCATTTCAAACCTTCTCAATGTTCCCCAACACTTTAAGGTTCACATGAGTGTTTAAAACTTAATTTTCTGGAAAACATGAATCTGTATTCGAATACAGCTCCCTTGTATTCGAATATAGAAGCCAAAATAGTGAAAATCAGCATCCTGTATTCGAATACAGGAGGCCCGTATTCGAATACAAGTTTGAAAAATTGAGTAAAACAGAAGCTTGGCAGGTTGTATTCGAATACACTCAAACTGTATTCGAATACACCTTCGAATTCAGTGAAATTTTCCTGAAACTACAACACATTTTCAAACTTTTTCCTTTGAAAACCAGCACAACCCCTAAACAGTTTCTCCATTCTTTTGAACCACAAAACTCAGGCATTTTTCATCAATAACAACTTGTCCAGAAAAAAAAACACTTTCATCATTTAAAATCCCTTTTCTTTTGAAAACATCAGCAACACCAGAACCACCCAAAACAGAATGTCAACCACAACAGAACAGACATTTTTCAACGTTTACATTGTTGATCATTTCTCAAAACATCATGCAAGGTATTTCCAGCATTCTTACACAACCAATCACAACATGCAAAGCATTTTCCAACTTTCTTACACAACAGAACAACACTGATGTATTCAGCCAAAACAGCAAGCATCACATAGCAGCAAAACACCAACAGAATGCATTTTCGCATTTTATAACAACAAGCATAACAGTTTTGTAAATATGCATTTTGATCATCTTCAGAATAACATGCAAGACATTTTTCAGCTTTCCCACACAAACAAAACAACGTTAATGCATTCAGTCAAACAACAATCATCACAGAATCATCCAACATCAATAGAATGCCCTTTTTCCATTTTTTTCAAAATATCATGCAAAACAATTTTTCTTCAAACAATGATGAAACATTATTAATGCCATGACAATATGCATTTACAGCCCTAATGCAAACTAAAAAGTGGAAGGTGCCCCTTACCTCTGTTTCGTTTCTGTTTTCGTTCACATTTTCGCGACAAAAGTCGGCGAAACTCCCGCTTGCGTTCGCTGCTATGAAAATGGGTTCTCTAGCTCCGGAATGATGAGTGGAACAACTTTTGTACTGGGGGTTTTCTGGTTTGGTGCTTGGATTTCCAATTAATATCACTTTTGAGGAACTCCCCTTTTTTTTTTTTGATCGTGAAACAGAAATCAGAATGGGAGAAGGAGGAAGGTGAGTACTGTTACATGCAGTGTGGAGGAGGTATGGTGTTCTGCCTTTGCTCTGCCTCCTCATTCCTATTTATAGACATTTGTGGGTGCCACCTCACCCGACACTTGATCCTCAGTACTTAACCAGTTTCGTCGCAATTAGCCGATAATCCCTAAATTAACTGCCCGATAATTTAATTACTCGTAATTAAATTAATTTACTCTTCATCCAATAATCTTAATTCATCTTCCAAAATAAATATTTATATATATATATATATATATATTCAGTCAAAACATACATATATTAAATATTTTACAAATATCTCCAAAATACACTTAATATTAATTCCATAATTTTAATTTTAAATTTAAGGGTCTTACAATCTATTTCTTGAAACATAATCCCTCAATCGTGAATGATTTTTTATGGTTGAAATGAATTTGCGCATGCTGTTTTGGCTTGATGAGTTTCTTTTGATTAGTCAATGTTTGTCCAGACTTCAAACTAATTTTATAGATCAAAACCCTTCTTATTTTAAGTCTGATATGATCTTATATTTAAGAGAGTTGTTCTTTGTCGAGTTCAAGATTGATCTTGAAACAGTCTTGTGGTTATTTGCTTTTGATCCATCTCTTTGAAAGAATTACTTGAGACCTATCTTTGATAAAACACTCAAGAAGATATGTTAAATTCTTCTATGATTAGAATCATAATTAATAAGATTAATTAGCTTATTTTTGTTCGTCATTAAAACACTTGAAAACGGATTTTTGTCTCAACAATCTTATGGAACCCTCCAACTGCTCCATGGATAAAATGTAATATATATATTGATGGATAATCAAAATGTAGTTATGGTCCATCTATATGCAGTGGTATCTTCAGAGACCATACATGTTCTCATATTGGTTTTTATGTTGTAAATATGGGCAACACTTTCTCTGTGTATACTGAGATTATTGGCGCAATGTATGCTCTGGAAATTTTTGTTGATAAAGGTTGGTCCTACCTTTGGATTGAATCTAACTCAATATTGGTAAACTAAGCCTTCAAGAATGAGGCCTTTATTCCTTGACAACTATGAAACTATTGGCTCAATTGCTTACGATTTGTGAAAAGTATCCACTTCAATATTTCTAACATATTATGAGGAGACAATCACCATGTTGATAAATTAGCCTCTCTTGACTTTAACACCACATAGTTCACTTAATGGGACAACATTTCTAACTACATATTTGATGACTATCACATAAATAAAGGGTTTGCCTAAATATAGGTTTAAATGATATGATCTCTAGGCTTCTGAGTCCAATAAATCATAAGTTGCACTCTTTTTTCTTTCTTAGGATTTTATCTAACTTGGTTTTCTAGAAAATGTTTTTAATGATGTAGTGTTTTATTCTTTATTAACTCTTGAGTATTGCCTAGTCCATTTTTTTGCTTCTTTATTACCTCTTGATGTAGCGCAAATGATATGTGATTGTTGTTGGGTGCCAACATAGTTGGCATGTTTTAGTTGTCATGAGATGCTTTTGCACCCTAAGTATTATTTTTAAAAAATAATTGTTTTCCAAATGTATTCACCATACTTGTTTTTAAAATGAAATCACGTTTTGTATCTAAAAAATAAAAAGAAGCAATGTTTTATTACAATTTTCCAACTGTTTTATTCAGAATTTACAATTTCTAAATAGCATTTTTTTTATTACATTTTTGTCAAATGAGGGAATTATGAAATTACAAAGACGGTATATATAGATGACTAAAATTGCTCATTCGAAATTAAGAGGCGTAAAATCATACAATTGAAAATTTTGGAAGGAAAACCGCTCATTTAAAACTAGGGAGCAAAAAACACATAATTGAAAAGGCATCAATATTGTATCATGTAAGGAAGAATAAAGCTTGTTACTCATGGAATGAACTACAATGAACTTTAAAAGGGGGTTGAATAGAGTTCGAAACTTTCGAGTCGCATAACGAATATTAAAAATCTTTTACTGTGATGGAATAATTGATTATGGACATAAGATAGTCGGATTGATTTGATGATGGTATAGGAAATAAACAACACAAAATTCAATAGAGACTTATATAAGAAACACAAAAATTTGTAGTTTTAGAAAACGATTTTTGCACTTTAATCAAATATGACAAAGATCATAAAATAAAAATTGAATGAATCATAATTCAATAGAACTACTATTATATCATTTTTTTCACATTAAAGCAAGTCTAAGATGTTGAATTGCACTGTTCAAAATAAAATTTTATTCAACAATCAAAACCAAGACAAGATTTCAAAACAGTAAAATCTTATAACAAATTTTCCACCAAACTCCAAAACAAAACAGACAATCGAGAACAAACTAAAAATGCAAAAATTAAAGAGTTAGAGATAAAAAGATTCACATGGTGATTTATACAAGTTCCTCTACTTCATCCTTGCTCGTAGAATACATCACGTCCACATTCAAATGAATGAGACTTTTCTTCCTTTACTATTATTGTGAATGTTTACAGAATCCTTCGACAAAAGTTACAAAACCTTCTTCACACAACCACTTTTTCTTAAACACTCATTACACATAATCTTGGAACACCCTCCAAATTCTAAACACAAGTATGTTTTCAAGATAAAGATCAAACCTCACTCGCTAGATATCAATCTAGAAATTCAACCTCGATATGAAATCCTTAAATCCTTATAGTACTTTTTTGAAAAAACGAGTTCTATGGAAAATAACAACTTTGTAACTACCATAATAACTTTAAAAATGTAAAATTTTAAGTTTGTAGATTGTGTGAATCAATTCATAAGACAAGTAGTCGACTCATGCTACTTGAAAAAATAAAAAATGAAGTCCGAAGTTGGGTAAGTATATGCACACAACGGTGAGTTGACTAAAGTAACTCCATGCTTCACAAAAACAAAAACACTTAGAGTTCTTGAAGTTCTAGAAATAATTATTTGAAATGAGATTCAAAGGATACCAATGTATTATTATCATGCTTCAAATTTATTGCATGCTAAAACATATGTAAATAAGCTTGTGAATGAGAAAAACTTCTTTCTAATGGAATCTCTCTTGATCAATCGGTTTATGAAAAAGTTACAGAAAGAGAATCAACAGAGCACATACTCAAAGTATCATCTAAACTAAAAAAGTTGACATCACTCAAAACACTAAGTCTAAAGAAAAAATAGCTAGGAGACACCTTAAATTAAAATCTTCACCTTTTTTTATAATAGAAACTTTTGCAAAATTTGCTGATTGTGTTTGTTGATGAAAAAAATAAAATATGCAAGCTCCCCTTGAATTTGTGTTGTCACTGTAAAAACACTAACAAACTTTAAGAAATCCATAAACCTTCAAACAATTTTGCAAATGCTTCGTTCACCCCCTTTTACATTATTAAAAAGAAAAGAACAACTACAAAATAAGTAGTATCGAGTAGTTGTTGCGCAACATAAATAGCTAAACACTTAATCATTCTATCATACAATCCAAACTACACAAAAACAAAATGGCAACACATAAGATGGAATAAAATAATCAAAGCCTACATACAACTAAGAATTGATACAAAATCAACTCCAAAACACTAGTATAAAGCAACATAGTTCAAGGTACAAATTGAAAACCAAGGTTAAAAAAAAAACAGAAACAAACATGATATTGATTTAAAGGAAGAAAAATGCAACTGATAAGTATGTCTAAACTAGGTTGGTTTGAAGAACATTGATCCTTAATTATTTTGATGATAACAAAGACTATTTTGGGGAACAATTATTATGTTAATGAAATTGTTTAACTCTTAAAAGTGTTAAAGGCTTTACGCTATATCCTTTAATGAATAGAGAAGATAAATGAAGAAATCAAGGCAACGCTCTAAATTTTTTTGTTAAATTTGTGTCTAACTCTGACGAACGGGCTCTTAGCACGCCTCTGATGAATATGATAACACAAGATCGATTTGATAATTCTGTTTGTCAAATAATTCTAGAAACTAGTTGATCGTCTGGTCAATGCTTCAAGTCAACACTCTGATAAAAAAGTCAACTTTCTTAAGTCAAACATCTGAGCTCAAAATTATCAAGAAGTCAACATCTCAACATCTTCTACTCATCCAAATTGGAGTTATCTTGTATCTGTAGAAATGCAATGACACGCTCTAAAAATGTTATCCTCTGGTTTTCATACAGCTTCTATCAAGATACGGTGAATCAATTATGAAAGTGTATTTGGATAAGTTTTTAAGGCTGAATCAAGATCTCTGAAGATTCAATACGATCCATTATTTTACATGAGGATTTCATGCAATCACAACAACGGTTAGAAACCCTAATGGCTTTGAAGTTTCTCTAGAATATGAATTATGATGTTAACTAAAAAATAACACATAAGAGAAACCTATCGTAGTCATATACAACAATTGATGAAAAACTTTGTATAATGTTTGAGTGCTAAAAAATTTCAAATACATTCTCCAAGCATACCATAGAAACATTCTCTTGTGAGAGTTGTTCATAAACCAACCTTAAATATTTTTTGTAACTTAGCCCAATAGTGTCTGCTTTCGTCAACAACTTTGTAGAACAAGGACACAAGAAAGGGGGTTTGAATTTTGTTTCTTTTGAAAATCCTTTTAATGTGACTATACTAAAGTAAAGAAAAATAGATAGGATAAACAAAAACAAAACACAATAACACAACTAATTTATCCTGGTTCATCACCGACATGGTAGCTATGTCCAATCCCTTCAACCTAAAGGATTTAATCCACTAGTTCACCACTAAATTACACTTTTATTGAACAACTACTAGTCAAACTGAGTGTGTTCAAATCTTCTCAACCTTCTAGCTTAGTACAGTCAAGCTGTTGAAGTAGGAAACAACTACATTACAAGAGAATAGGTTTAGGTTTTCTAAAAAAAGTTCGCAAGAGAGTGTTTACAAAGTTATACTCTCAAAAACTTATCTCAGTACTTAGGTAAAACAAATGATTAAGAGCAAGAGTTCAGAGACGATTGTAGATGCTTATAGCAATGCGGTTCTTATTATTGTATCAAGTGAAGAATGCATGTCCTTTTAAATATAATTTAGAGTTTTTGGTCGTTGTCCTTATTGCAAGAAATCAGCATATATCATGAAGTTTTGTATAAAACATTTTGAGATTTATTTGCCATAGAAGGCTTTCCAAAATGAACCCCTATAATTGATTCAACGTATCTTGGTATGAATACAGAGGAAGCAGAGGATACGATGATCAAAGCATGTCTCATAAACCTTCAGACAAGTACCAGATTCAGAATTTTCATCAAAGGATGCACAAGAGCTTTGTCTTCTTCGTAGCGTTGACTTTCATCATATTGTTGACTTTCATCAGAGTGTTGACTTTAGTAAGAGCATACTATATAAATTAGAGTCAGACCATCAGTTACTTGAGGCGATTATTAGAGGCAAATGATTGGATGCTTGTTGCATTCATAAAAAATAAACGAACATATGCTTGTTGTAGTCATCACATGCAAACAAAACATAACATAGCTTGTGTTACTTGAGTCACCAAAGGCGCGTTTTAGAGCGTGTTTACCACACTTAAAATATGGAGTAGAAGCAGAGTCTCGATGTTCCTTTATCTTAGTCTGATCATTAAAGGATACAACATAAGATCCTACAAAATTCACATGATATGGGAACTGCACACTTAATCAGAACGTTAGTGGTTTAAATTGTTCCCACAAATTATTATTTTTATCATCAAAATAAGTAATGGTCGTAGTTCTTCAAACCAACTTGGTTCTAACAAAATTGATTATACTAAGCTAGAAGGTTTTCAGAAGATTTGAACAAAGTCAGATTGACTAGTAGGTGTTCAATGGACGTGTGATACTTTTGGGGATTAGTGGATTCAATCCTTTAGAATGAAGCGACTGGACGTAGCTACCGTGTTGGTGGTGAACTATGATAATTTGGCTTGTGTTTCCTTTCTTTATCTCTTTATTTACTTTTTCATTATCACACTTTTATTTTATCATTTATTTTATAAAAAGTTTTTAAACCTTAAAAATACAATTCAAAACCCCATTTCTTTTGTTTTTCTCTCTTCAAATTAAATATGTTCGAAAACAAATAGTTTGAAATAGAAACTAGAACATACACTCAAGCCAAAACACATTAAAGATAGAGATTGAGTTATTAGGAAAGTAGATCATAACAGAGCTTTCACTCCTGAAATGGTTAGTTAAGATAATAAATATGCAAAATACATGTCCTACTTAATGCATGACACATTCAAAATACCCAACTCATTTTTAATTTTCAAAAAGCATTCATTTACCATAGGCTTGGTAAAAAAGTATCAACGATTTGGTTTGAAGTGTTTACATGCTCAAAAATGCAATCTCCCTTTTCTACATGATCTCTTAAGACATGATGCCTTGTGTCTATATGCTTTGTTCTAGAATGTAGAACTAAATTCTTAGTAAGGTTTATAACACTAGTGTTATCACATTTAATTGGAATGTGATCCAATTTCATACCATAGTCAAGTAGTTGTTGTTTTAACCATAAAATTTGAGCACAACAACTAGCTCCAAACACATATTTGGCTTTAGTTGAAGATAGAGAAACACTAATGTGATTTTTACAATGCCATGAAATGAAACTATTTCTAAATAAATGAGAAGTCCCACTTATGTTAGTGCAAAAGTAGCTTTAGCTACAATCGTCTAGTTGATGTTTTGATGGAATAACTTTTAGATAGTTTTATTTCTTGTCTTCTCAAGTCTAAAGGTTAAACGTGTTATCAGTGGTCTCTCATATCCAACCTTGTCTGCATTAACAACTTACGCCTCATTCTCAATCCTTATCAAACTTTTATTTTTCTCTAATGCAAAATCCTCATCCTGACACACTTTCCGTCTTTCATCAGAATTTAGAACCTGAAAAACTTAAAACACCAACATGAGTTCATTCTACTATTGGAAATAACAAAAAAAGTCATAACATCTAAATTAAGGGTTTCTTTTGAAATTTTTTATCTCATATTGAGGTGTGGTGTTGTAGCATCCGCAACATCTATTATTTGGGCTACTACATTAAATTGCTCTGTTACTGCATGCATGTCCTGTAGCGACCGGGGGATGTTCCACTATAGTCCTCTATTTACATCATTTTCAGTTTGGCTTGATGGACTTGCCTATAAAATAAAAGAGATAACAACATACAATTTATTAGAAATATATACGGACGAGGTAATATTGAATATCTCCTTCAGTTCTTAATCATAAACACCAATTTAAAAATTTATTTGTCCTTAAATTTAAGCTTTTATTCAAATTGATAGATGTTTTTATTATTATTATTTTCAAATTTTTTCATATTAATACGACTAATTTATTTTTGAATATGAAAAGTTAAATTAAATACATTAATTACCTCAACCATATTTCCTAATATATATCAATCACCTAATGGTACTTTAAAAACGGGCGGTTTCTATATATAAAAAGGGGCAGTTTCTACTACCTCAAACCATATTTGGAAATATTATTTCTATATATAGAATGGTAAACCATTTCCAAAACATTAATGATTTCTGATGATAGTATTCTTTCGGAATGTTCTTCAATTAGAATAGAGTTAGAACGGGAAAAAATCAAAATACATTAATGATTTATGAAAGTGTGGTTTTGCAAGTTATGAAAACATCACTTAAAATTCCCTTCATTTCACTTTCTTTTTTTTTAACGTGGTATCGAATCAGTTGAGTTGAGTGTTATAGTAGAGTACTTCAAATCAGGAGTTTCAATATGAAAATCTGAAAAAAATAAATGTTAACCTTACAACCTTAGAACAAAAAAGTCATATAACTTTATTATATATAAGGACATAAACAAAATACTTCCTACATACCACAATATTTGTTAAAAAAATTGTCCTAAAAATGAGAAAACCTTTCAATTTTTAATATTAATTATCTTTTCAAATTTTTACCTCTAATTAACACTATATATAATAATATTCACTATCTTAAATTTGCATTTATGGTCATTGCAAATACACCAATAATTAATAAGGATAATTTAATAAATACATTATTTTCTCTTTTTCATTTATAACTTTCTTTAATCTATAGAAAATCTTCAAATGAGTCATTTATTGTGGAGCAAATGAAGTACATAAACCGTATTCTTTTAAATATAAACCATAAAAAATTTGTGTTGACAACCTTAATTAGTTTAAAAAAAGGTGAACTCTAGGTTGTGGTTTTAAAAAATTGTGGGTAACTTATTATTAATGACGTGGCACCAATTAAAATTGAACATATCTAATTCACTTTATCTCACACTTGTAAATATTATTTTATAAACTTTTATAGATACTTTATATTATTTTCATATTGACCCGTTACAATAGGGGTGGACAAGATAATCCGACCCGACATAACCCGTCCGACTCATGTTGAATTTAAGTGATGCGGTCAGGTTGAGGCGGGTAGCCGAGTTCGTGGGGAGAAGAAAATGAGTTTATAAGGGTTAAGTTGGTCGGGTTCGGGTGAGTGATTTGGACCCATCGGTGACTGAACCCGACCGCCTATATTGTTGTTGTTGTTGTTATTATTATTATTATTACATTTAATAGTTGTTATCTGGAAAGAAAGAAAAAAAGAGATTTGGGCTGATGTTTACTGACTCAACCACCGCAAGCCCAAACATTAAACCCAATTACCCAAAATATGAATGAAAAATTGAATATATAAGGTTAGAAGTTCTGCTAGGATTGCTCACCCTCCCTCTCGTATTCACCATCGGCGCCTCACTCTCACTCTCGTCCTTTTCAAGACTCATCTCTTAGTCTCACTCTCGTCCTTTTCAAGACTCATCTCTCAGTCTCACTCTCGTCGTCTCACTCTCGTCGTCTCACTCTCGTCCATTCTTAATGTAACTGTAACCCCAAAACCATCACCCAATGAACAAAGTATAAAAAATTTCAATTTTAAAAACTCTTCTATGGGGTTCGAACTCAGGTTTGTTAAAACAACGAAAAACAAATGGTTGTTTTATGCATAGTTGGCAAATCCGTTTTATATATCGTACGCTAAAAATAGTTTTTTTTTTTAAATACAAAAGTTATTTATTTTGTCTATATTATATTTGTTTTCTTTATAATCAATCTCGGTCTTACTATCTTATGTTAAATCAATTCATGTGGATTATTTTAATTTTTAAATGAATTTTTTCAATGATATTTAGAATATTATAAATATTCTCCTATAAATTTCTCAAGCGTCAAAAGCTCAAGAAATAACACATAGAGTGTATTTACATAGATTGGTCCTATTATGATAAAAACTAAATTTTTTTATAGAGATTAAAATAATCGAATCTTAGATCTAAGTAATATATACCCTATATACGGCTACTCTAGTTCGATCCAATGGTCGGTTTTCTGATTTAAGTTATTTATAACACTCATGACTAATCCACTTCAATCCTACACTTGGTTCACTGATTTAAGTTGTCCCTACTACTCAGACAATTAATCTTGTTCGATCTAAATGTTGGTTCTCTTATCTAAGTTGTTTGTAACACTCTTCATAATTTTATAATGTTGTTTTTTTGCTCCCATATAAATGTTGATTCACTGATTTAAGTTTCTTAATAATTTCATAATAGTATTTTAAAAATATGTTATACTCTTCATATATATAGATATTCTTAAACTTTTTAATTATATAATCCAATTTTTTTTCAAAATAATTTTAATAAACAACATAACTATTATTGTCGCGTCCGGTTTGTGCGCGAAAAATGAGTCGCCACCAATTTTATTTTATATTTTTTTAAAAAAAGGAAAAATTAGATAAAACCTAAAATAAAGTTTTTGAACCAAAAAATGGATTCGGGAGTCCATTAAGAGTAGAGAAATTAATATTACCCTACATCGTCCGTTAAAACGGTTACCCTATAATTAATTGTATATAAATTATTTATTTACTTAATTATTTATTTTACCCCCTAAAAGAATAATAAAAAGGAAAATAAATTATTTACGTTAATAAAAGAAAGAAAAATATTTTTTTTATAATTTGGTTTGACAAGGAAAAAAACCTTGCTCCTACGTATCCTCAGGTGCAATACGAAAATCAAAACACACGTAGTTCTTTGGTAGAAAATATTTATGTGTTATCCGATTTTATTATTACTATATTTGATTATTGTTTTATTATAGTTATTATTATAGTTATTATTATATATGTATCTAGAAGTAAAAATGTAATAATGATAATGGTGATAATAATAATAACAATAATAATAATAATAATAATAACAAAAAAATGTGAGATGTTTGTTCATAAACTGTATATTTTAATTTTTGTATTTTTTTGGTTTTTTAAATAAAGAACAATTGATTTTTTATATAGAAAACAACGGTAATGCGGTGATTTATGCACGAAACGGATGGACACAACAGTGAAACAACCTATTAAAGGATTTGCTTATGCGTTGTCGGATCTGTCCCGGCATAAAGGCCACTAAGTGATGTGGCGCGGCGAGCGAGGATGAATTTCATCCGGCGGCGGCGACTGTTAATTCTAAAAATAAAATAAATAAAAACTATTTATTCGTTGTTATGATTGTTTTTTTTATTTTTTTATTTTGATAAACCGTTTTGTGAATTTTGTGTTATGATAGTTGAAGTTTGTTTTACTTGGTGATTGGTTTATAAGCATAAATTATTTATATTTTTTTTTAGTATATGTGTTGCATAACAGTTTTAGGAACATGTACAATAGATTAAAAAAATGAAAGCTTAGAAAAACTAAATTGCATTTTTATTTTATTAAATTGAAGCAATAATACAAAGAAAATAAGAGGAGGATAAGAACATTGATATCTGCTCAATTGGTTTTTGCTAGACTGACTTTATCAAAGTTTCAATTGTCTACTCCTCCCTATTTTTGCCTCTTATTCTCTCTGTTTTTTTTTTACTCTCCATCGTGCTCCCCCC
>JBBPBO010001985.1:37680899-37753689 GCA_037974295.1 Cicer cuneatum | reverse complement strand
TAAAATAAAAAATCATACTTTTTTTAAAACAAATTGAAAAAATTTATTCTTTAGGAAAATAATATTACTCATCATAAACCAAATAAAGTGTTTCTTTCATTAATTTGATCAACATAATTGCATCAAATATTTTTTTCAATACATATTTTGATTCTGAATAAATTGTATTAAAATATTTTAAAACAAAATAAAAAAATTATTTGATACAAAATTTTTCTATAAATATTTTCCCTTTATATTTTACCTAATTGTCTCCCAACATTTTAAAATTAAATACAAAATTGTCTTGCTTTTTTTTTTCTTTCGAAATTTTCTCCCAAAAATTAAAAAATTAAAAGACAATTAAACTAAATTCCAGAATAAAAATTAAAACTAAAGTAACAATACTGAATATTAATTAAATATCTAATAAAATTGGTTTTAATAAATAAACACTCTTTTATTTAGCCAAAAAAACACACAATAAAGTAAATCATATTCAAATTTCAAATCAATCATTATTTATATGGACTAAGTGAAGGTCATATACCACAAAATCATATTCATAGCATGAATGAATTTATGTAGAATAAACCATAAACAATATCTACACACGCACATATATGGTTAACGGTTTTCTACTAGCACAGTATAAATTCGATACTATCTTTGATATCAATTTAAAGAACGAGACATGAAGTTTACATGGTAGACTTAAAGCTATATCTGCATTTGATTTGTGCAAGATTTTTCACATGATAAACTCCATTTCTCATTAGACACGGTTCTAATGGAAACGAACTGGATTAATCAGGAGTATAAACTATTTAGATATGAAAATTGATTGTTTAGACTTCTATAAAACAAATTAAGTTTTTAACATAATACAACTAAACTTTGCAAATAAATACACTCTATTTATTATTTCTTTAACTTTTGGGGCTCGAAAATTTTAAATTGAATTCATCCTTGTTAAAAAGTTCTAAATGTTTATGAAAGAATGTTTAAGTTCTAAATACGATTGAAAAGGTTTATTGAAAAATTGAAATAATTCACAAGAATTAACATAAGATACTAAGATTGATTACAAAGAAAACAAATACTATAGACTAAATAAATATGTAATAATATTATAAAACTTTTGTATTTAGAAAATAATAATGCAATTTTTGAGCATGTGATATATAAAACGGATTTGCTAATTTTTCACACAACAACCACTTGATATAGTGGAAAGGCATCTCTTTTTAAAATATATTTTTTGAAACTTTATTCTTTAATGCGGTCAATGTGCAAAAATATAAATTAAATCTAAATAATATTTATAATGTGGTCAATGTGAAAAAAAATATACATTAAATCCAAATAATATTTATAAATCCCACATCTTAAAAAAAAATTAATTTGTAAAGAGTCTAACAACAATTTTTTTATCAAATGTCAAATGTCTCTGGAACTACTATTTTTGATAAAATGTGAAATGGTTCAATTTTTTATTTTTTCACATTTTTACGACAATATATCAAATGTCGCTAAAAAAATTATGTGAATTGAAATGAATCAAATGATACAATTTTTTATGGTACAATAAAAGATGTGCATGAACAAAGAAATAAAAGATCATCGTAAAGATGCATAAACAGAAATAAAAGGTTGGAAGTTCGTAACCTTAATGGTATGGTCAAATAATATAAGGTATATTTTTTTGGTCTTAAGATATAAGGTATATTAAGGAGCTTATAAAAAATAAGGTATATCAAGAAGGATATTTAATTTAATGAGACATTATGAATTGGATATCTTAATATTTTTATTTCTTTAATGTTTCATTAACACTGTTAAATATCTCCTTCATCTATCTTTCGATTTCATTCTTTTTTCGTGTCTTTTATCATATCAATTATGGCTATGTCTATGCTTCCTTTCGCCTTTTTCATATTGTTCTTCGTACAGGTTTTGGCAGGCATAGACTCAAATTGGTATGATGCAAGTGCAACTTTCTACGGTGACATGGGCGGTGGTGACACCATGCGTAAGTATAACATAAACTCTCCTTTTCTCCCTTTAACGAAAATTATTGTCCATATATTTATTTATTTGATATGTATATATGTAGAGGGGGCATGTGGTTATGGAGATCTTTTCCAGCAAGGTTATGGGCTTGAAACAACAGCATTAAGCACAGCTCTATTCAATAATGGCTTATCTTGTGGTGCATGTTTTGAGATCAAATGTGTCAATGATCCTCAATGGTGTTTAAAAGATGTAACCTCAATCACAGTTACTGCAACAAATTTTTGTCCTCCCAATTACATTGACGACAGTTGGTGTAACCCTCCACGAAAACACTTTGATTTGAGCATGAAAATGTTCACAACTATTGCCATTTACAAAGCAGGGATCATCCCGGTTCAATATCGACGTGTTCCGTGTATCAAAAGTGGGGGTGTTAGGTTTGAGCTAAGAGGTAACCCTTATTTTTTGATGGTTTTGGTATACAATGTTGCCAATGCTGGTGATGTTTTTCGTGTGGCAGTTAAAGGGTATAAGACTAATTGGATTGAAATGACACATAATTGGGGACAATTTTGGGATACTGGTGTGAATTTGGTTGGACAAGATTTGTCATTTTGGATTACTACACGTGATGGAAAAGCTTTGGAGTTTAATTCTGTTGCTCCTTCTAATTGGCAATTTGGACAGACCTACGAGGGTTCGGTAAATTTTTAGATGTGTTGGATTTAGTATAGGATTCAGAAGAAATACATCTAGCTAGTTACAGACATTAGGAGTATTATGTAGTTTCAAATTTCAATGTTTAGGGCACTTATAGCCCGGTAGTTTTCTTGTTTCAGAAGAATTACAAAACTTTATTCATGTCACTTAATAATGAAATGATCTTTATAATACAGATTTTTTATTGACAAAAAAAGAAAATGGACCATAAGTGCAAATTAATTTTATAATAATGTACGATAAAAATTAAGGATGTGATAGTTATTTTTCAAAAAATGGTTATAAAATATGATTACATAGCAAGATGATGGGTTACAATTAAAACTATTTTACATCATCAGTAGATGTTGTTTTCGGGTCAGAAAACACAATTTTGGAAAAATAAATTTTAGTCACTAAAGATATTATTGGGTTGAATCGCATACTATGTCACTTTCTTTAAGATGTTTCACGACATTGTCCAAATTGTGCAAGCAGTCTATCAACCACGATGTGCTCAGGATAAAACACCTAAGTTACAAATTGCAACAACGTCCCATTACACTGTAGAAACTGTTTTAGAATTATACCAACAAATATGGCACAAAAGCCACTCACAAATCGAATGAAGTACGACATATTGACCACTCTAAAATTGAAGGGATGGTATTGGGACCACTCTAAAAATATCAAAGGGATATGGAAGAAAAATAAATGGGAAGAAGTGGCTCGAAATATGTGTTGAGTAGAAGAGGGAGAAGAGGAAAGTTGAGAATTGCATCCAACTTTGGTGTGCTATTCTTAAAACTATTGACACTCTTTTATAGTGATGAAAACTATCTCATGTGTGTAAACTATTCAATGTGAAACTTTAGTAATTATAGAATTTGAAAGATAATCAATTTACGAGAGTTTCTAACGTGAGACTCTAGATATTTTTTTCAATTCACACACACTTACACTTAAAAAAAAAAGTTTCTGAAGTAGCATCAAATACTTCTATAAGATTGTGCATAAATACAAGTGTCTTCTGACTTGAATATTTGCATAGTGAGTAAGTTTTAGATTTAATAAGAGTGACTTGTAGTCTTGAACTTTATCTATGACATCAAACCTACACACAAATTTTTCATAGGGTGTTATCTTAAAAGCTTGTGTGTTAATGGCTCTGCACATCTATCCCAATATAGTGAATGCTCTAGGAACTCTACCTCAAAATTCCATAGAAAACGGCTTCACCACCTAGGTGAGTCTATCAAGAGTTCTCATGTAGCTAGATGCTCCACTCTACATAGAGTATAGATATCATTAAGAGTTTCTTTTATCTCATCTTTTCATCGCTTCAGGATTCATGCTTGTACGATTTATAATAGCATGTTTATCTCGTATCACTTCACAACTTGTTATTTCTCATTAAACCTAATTCTTGGGATCTTCAGTCTTTTAGGCCAGGGTTACCATTATGAGTGACTCATTGTTCTAAAGGAAATAGTCCCATCTTTTCAAATGTTTTTAGTACTTACTCTCTAGCTAATCCTTTCGTCAAAGGATCAGCTATGTTTTCATCAGTGCATACATGATCCACTATAATAGCTCCTTTTGAGAGTATTTCCCTAATTGTGTCGTGCTTACGATGTATTTTTTATCTCTTAATGTTGTAGTAATGATTTTCAATTTTTGCAATAGCTACGGTACTATAGCAGTAGATCAACACAACTGACATCGATTTTTCCCACAAAGCAATCTATGTTAGGAAGCATCTCAAGCAACTAGTTTTTTCACTGAACCAAGATACAACACCTTCAACTATGCTAAATATATAGCAATTGGTTGGTTTGGAGACATCAGATAAGGTGTTCCAATCATCATCATTGTATCCTTCAAGGACAGTCGAAAATATTTGACAATGTAATCAAAGGTTCCTAGTTCTATTTAGGTATCTCGTGACTGATCCAAAGAAATTCCCTTTTCTAACCTAGTAATTTTTTTGGACTTATCTAACTTAAAATCCTTAATACCAAGGATTACATTTGCTTCTTCGAATCTTTCATATCAAAATTGTAACAAAACAATCGTTTCACATTATCAACAACATGAATGTCTGAATAGAGTATAAGTAAGTCATACACATAGAAAAATATGATAGTGCAAATGTCATTATCAATTTTGTAGTAAATGCATTTGTCACTTTCATTCATTTTAAACTCATTCAATATAATCTAATTATCAAACTTCTCATGTCATTTCTTTGGAGCTTGTTTAAGACCATATAGAGACTTATCTAATTTACAGACCTTGTTTTCTTAAAAATGAATCACAATACCTTCAGGTTGCTCCATATAAACTTCATCTTCCAAATCACCATTTACAAAAGATGTTTTGACGTCCATTTGGTGTACCACCAAATTATGAATAGAAGTTAGTGACATTAGTACCATAATGGATGTAATTCTTGTAAGTGGTGAAAATCTGTCAAAGAAATCTATATCTTCTCTTTTCCTAAAACCTTTGGCTACAAGGACAACCTTGTAGTTATCAACAATTCCATTGGGTTTCAATTTCTTTATTAAGATCCATTTACAACCTATTGGTTTGCAACCTGGAGGCAAATATACTAAATGTCATGTCTTGCTAAACTCTAGATCCTCCAATCTGCATCCAAAGACACCAATGCTTTGTTTTTTACTGCATACCCAATGAATACACATTTATAGGCTCTACTAGCGAGTTTAACACTCTTGGATCGAGTATTCTAACATAAGTAAGGCAACCCCAAGATTGAAGATAAGACAAGTTAGGTTGTCTTTTCTTCAAAATCTCCTAAAGAGATTATTTGCTTTTAGATTTAGGAATTCTATTCTAAACATTGCAAACAGTCAATAAAATTTTTCCCCCACCGATGAGATGTAATACAACAATTAAGCATAATATCAGCAACCACTTCAATAAAAGTTCTATTATTTCTTTCTATTTTACCACTCATTTCAAGAAAATATGGTGCATTTGTTTCATATATATTTCCATTTAGTTTATAAAAATCATTTAACATGTGAGAATCATACTATGTTCCCCAACACTATGAAACCTCTTAATCTTTTTACTGAATTGATTTTCAATTTCTGTTACAAATATTATAAACATGTCAAGCGCTTCACTTTTATTTTTCATATGATATACCAAAGTATAGTCATAAAAGTTGCAATAAAAATGATAAAATATCGTTTTCCATTTCTGGTTATAGTTCCATTAAGTTCATATATATTAGAGTAAATCAAATCAAAGGCTCAAATTCTCTAACGACTGATTTATGTGAGCTTTTGATTATTATAGCTTGATTACATAAATCACATTTTTCTAAATCTTTTAAAGTTAACTTTGGAGTTAAACCTAAGCTACTCAAGTTTGAAATCACATATTTGTTCACATGGCAAAGTCTAGCATGCCAAATATCAAAATCCTACAACACATAAACAGAAGGAGACATTTTATTAATTTCAACATTCAACATAAATATTTCATCAGTGTTGTACCTTTTTCCAACAAAAATATCATTTTTAGTAATGGTGTACAAATCTTCCCCTATAGACTGAGTGAACCATGTCTTATTAAGGAGATAACTGTTGGAACCATGTTAGTTCTTACACTTAAAGTTTTGATGTTAACAAAAGTATTTTATGAATATATTTGACTTTGAAGAAGTACCTCACCAGAGGATGTTAAACCGAAGCTGCCACCAGAGGATGTCACTCGAAGATGCCATTAGAGGATGTAACCCGAAACTGCCACCAGAGGATTCAAAGAAGTATACCATCAGAGGATGTCACTCGAAGATGCCACCAGAGGATGACGGAACTAGAAGAATGCAAAAATCAGAGGATGACATCACTAGAGGATAAAGTCACCAGAGGATACCTTCAGAAGATACAGCCAGAAAATGATACTAGAGGATACCTCTAGAGGATACCATATGAGGTAATCATCATAGGTTACCATCCGAGGCAATCACCCGAGGATACCATCCGAAGAAATCATCAGAGGATACCATCCGAGATAATCATCAGAGGATACCATTAGAGGCAAATAGTAGAGTATAAAGTCATGGTCCAAATCAGAAGGAAACATGGTCCAGAAGAAGACATGGTCCAGATCAGAAGGAAACATGGTCCATATCAGAAGAAAACATGATCCAGAAGATAACATGGTCCAGATCAGAAGAAGACAAGGTCCAGATCAGAATAAGACATGGTCCAGACTTGGTCCAGATCAGACAAATACACGGTCCAGATTTAAAATGTGATTCAGAATCTTAGAAGACCTGATGGAAATTCGAAGGAGATTTGGTTCGAAATTAAAAAGAAATAGAATCAATCAAAAGAATTTTCGAAAGAGAACTGGTCAAAGTTTTAAGAAGATTTGATTCAAAAATCAAAGAAGACTTGATGGAAATTCGAAGGAGATCTAAGCAAAGAAGATTTGTTTCGAAATTAAAAAGAAACATAATCGGTCAAAAGAATTTTCAAAGGAAATCTTAGCAAGATACATCTCGAAATTAAGCTTGGACAAAGCCCATATATCATCTATAAAAGGAGGCTTCATGCCGTAGAAGAAAGCATTGAAAAACATAAGAACTCAAGCTTCAAATTCAAAGTCATTTGAGAGTTTAAAAGAGAAAAACACTTGTGTGCAAAAACTATATTCTCTAAGTGATTTTTCGAGAGTGAGAATCAGTGCAACAATCAGCTTTCCAGAAGCAACTAAAAAGTGTGAAAATCAGTGCAACAATCAGCTTTTCAGAAGCAACTAAAGAGAGTAAAAGTCATTGCAACAATCAGCTTTCTAGAAGCAACTATGCAAAGTTCGAAACCCTTGTAATCAAACCCGATAGTGGTGTGAATTCCTCATTCAATCCGAGGTTGTCAGATTGGTAGGAGAAGACTTGGCTTGGAGGGTCAAGGTGTTGTTATTCCTCAAAAGTCTGGGGTTGTCATGCTGTTTGAGAAGACTTGTCTTGTAGGGTCAAGGTGTTGTTATTCCTCAAAAGTCTGGGGTTGTCAGGCTACTTGAGAAGACTGGCTTGGAGGGTCAGGTGTTGTAATTCAAAGTTTTGAATTAGTGGATTAAAGCCTTCGGAATGAAGGGACTAGATGTAGCCAAGTTAATGGTGAACCAAGATAAATTTGTGTTCTTATGCTATTATTATCCGCTGCTCAGTATGATTATTTATTCATCAAATAATTCACATCAACATTAATCAAAACAGCAAAAAGAATTTGTTTTTGGCAAACACAATTCAACCCCCCTTCTCTTGTTTGCACCTTCAATAACTAGATACTTCCTCGTGTGTAAAGTGTGCATCACATCTTTTAGGATCAAAGTCTTTCTAGAACAAAACTCCAACTCTACATCTCCATTATTAGCAACATTAGCGGTGTGATAATCTCCCAATAACACTTTCTTATCTTCAGTAGTTTTGTATGTTTTGAACTAGCACGATAATAAAAAACATGGCAGGAGACACCAGTTTCAATCCACCATCCATGTAATCCACCAATAATGTTGATTTCAGATATCATAACAACAAATTGCTCTTCATTTAGGATACCCTATGGAGTAGAGCGTGGCATATTCTTACACTTGCGTGCCATAAAACCTAGTTTATCACAATTGTAGCAAATGAATTATAAGCACAAAGTCATTTCTAAGAAGTGGTTTGTAATATCCCGATTTTTAACAGCGGGGGTGCATTTTTTTCAAAACAACTTAATAAAATAATATGTCATAACACAAAACGAAAAGAGTTATAAATAATTACATCATATATACAAACAAGCTAAGATAATGTTTGGGACAATAATCTAAAGTATACAGATAAAAAATACATTGGGATTATGAGATCTATCAGACATCATTCATACCCCTGGGGTATTCTCAGCAGACACCTGCACAGAAGTACTGCTCCAAGAATGTTATCCCCCCATGATAACATAAAAAAAAAATAAAGCATAGACCCATAAGAAAAAGTCAACTATCAAGTATGTCAAAGATATAGTCATCCCAAAACAAAACAAGTACAACCACACAAAAAAGACACTAAGGCCCTATACAACAAAAAACTAATCTGATCATCAAATAACAACTACAGTAACAAGAGTGACCTCCACACTCTACATAAGTTCCTTCTGACGCAGTATTTCTCCGCGAAGTAACTTCTTCCTCCTCATCAGCCATAGAGGGATCGGTCTCCTCATAAGTCAAGTCCACCTACGAGATTTGTGGCTTCGGCGGCGCTGGATTCTCAAAACAGTTCATTACCTCAGTTACAGCCGGTAGAGGATCACTCACCAGAAGTGAAGCTCTAACTCGACCCATGGTGGCACTGACCAAGGTACATGAGGTCCATCAACAAAACCCTGGTCCCCAGCTCATACAATGGGAGTCACCATACCTACGGAGGCCTCCGTCTCACCTCTAATTGAAGCATCCTCTGCATTTGCCCATGCTCTATTCACCCCGAGTACTAATCCTGAGGGTACAGGATAGCCGATCCTCTCGTGAGTGAGCCCCACATGAAATACTGTTGCAACTCTCCTACTTGTCCACACCACTATCCCTTTATATGTAGTCCTGCTTGAGATGGGGTTGTATGCTCAAGCAGTCGGCGAGTGCCGGTTAGGGAAGTCTAACAAAGTTTTCGTCGTCAAGGTAACAATCGTGGAACGAACTCGGGTATCATCTGAGGGCAAAACCCAATTTCCACAATAATGTAAAGAGTCACCAACTAAAATCAATTTTTAACATTTAAAAATTATGTCATAAAGACAAACAATAAACACTTAGCAATTACAACATGATAACAAACAATAACAGAGCATGTATATACATATATCATATCATAACAAACATGACTCGCATGCCAAGCACCCTAATGCAATGCTTATATGTCAGTGCACATGATTCTGGAATTTCCAAACCCTCCTCGAGGGGTGTAAATAATAAATGTACCGCCTTTCACAAACAAATACTAATTACCAAGGTGCCACCTATCACAGATCAACACGATTTACCAGAATGCAGTCTATCATAGACCTACACGACTAAAAATCCTCGTAAGGATACAATTGACCAATCAACTCATGGAACCATCTCGTGGCCCATCGCGGTCACCACTGACATCGTGGCCCATCACAGTCACCACTAACGATGAAATGCATGAGCATACTGTGACTCTTTTCACAACAATCATTATGTAAATGCAGTTATTAAAAGACTCCCCTTTTAATACCTATTAAACACTAATAATTTTTCATACCTTTCACAGAGCATACTCAAGACACATTCTCGATAATAACATTCATAACATGTAGTAACATGTATTATCACTCAAGAATGCATAATCACATTAATATTAATCATCACATGTTCACACATCAATCACACATATAAGGTCCTTATGTGCAAACTAAAAATTTGGAAGGAGCCTTTATCTCAATTATAGCTTTTTCAACAACTATTGTTACCACAATCAAACACAAAGAAAATCTCGCTTGTGTCAACACCTTCAATCAAATAGTGTTTGACTTAGTCAAAATAGTTCCTAAGAATTTAACTACCTTACAACCCATTTTTTACTCCTAGTCCTCTTAGAGTATATTTCACTAAAAGAGTTTACAACGAGTAATGACAAATCGTATTATTATTCACAATACCCACTTTCAACATATAAATACATATTTTTTTAGTAATCAACATCCTTCAATTTTTCAGAGAATTCGCTAACAATCATTCGAAACGTCTTAAATTATTTTTTTTGCAAAATTTTTCACACAACCACAAATTTTCTCAAATTTGCCATAACTCATTTTTTTTAATTTCAAATAACTACAAGTTTGATTTACTACATTTTAAAGTCTAAATGTTCAATCAAAGTATTTACCTCATAACAACGTAACCACACACAAGGATATCAATAAATGTTTTTCTAGTTTCAAAGTTCTAACTCTTTGAAATAGTTTTATTCCTTTCAAAATGTATTATATATAGTTTTTTTTTTCTTTTCTTATCAACGAAACTTGTATTTTAATTCATGAAACTTGGAATATTTAAAAAAAATGAAATTCTAACTCAAGACTTTAACCCTTACTTAATAATCTTGAAACTTTAATTAAAATCATGCAAACTTTTCTAAAACTTGAAAGTATACATATAAAAACATGAATCCACAATTCACTAATTTTCCTTAAAACACAAGTTCAAAGATTTGATAACTACATGTATACATTCTTGATCACCAATCATAACAATTATTTTTGGAAAGGCATAAACTAAGAAACATCATTTTTCTTTAATCACCACAACAACATTAATAATTTAGAGTTCTCCCCACCGCTAACTCGGTGTCAACGGTCTTGATTCCTTTTCGAGACTCAAGGAGCTAACTACATAAACATAAACATTTATAAAAAAAATTATTCACCGCCATAATTTATCCAACTACATCACAATTCCAAAATTAAATCCCGTTCACACACAACTTTTAAAACCAATGGATACATTATTTGTTTAAAACTAAATAAAAACAAATATTTTCCAAACCACACATACACACACTCCACAATTCAAATCATTATGGAGGAAAATCTTTTTATCTTTCAATTTCTATCACTTCAACCATTACAACACAAAAATTTGAGTTAATATAGTATTCTAAACTTTTTCTTTAAACTCAGTGCAAGAGTAATTAAAAAAGTAACATTTTTAACTCAAAAACATATTAATTTCATAATCTAACTTTTTTCTCAAACTCTTTAACTTAGTTAAAATTTGAAATTTTTCACAACTCTAAATTCTTTTGTAAAGTTTCAACTTCAGCTCAAACTCATTTATTTGAAAACAACTCATTACATAACTCAAACACATCAAAAATCAATTTTTTTAAACCATTACTAACAACATTAACAACAATGATTAATTTTTTTTTCAAAACACCAATAACAACAACAACACAAGCATGAAGAAGGATTAATAACACAAGAAGAAAATTCACTTATTTATGGACAAGAAATTTGCAACAAAACACTCCAAAAAATAATCTTATCATTTCTATCCAACACAAACACCAAAATAGAAGAACACACGACCTTTTTTTTTTTTAATCTACCAATAGTTTGTTAAAGAACTAAGAATTCTATTTTCCCCCACAACAATCAAGCTCACTACTTTCATGTAAATGGGGAAGAGAAAAGAAAGTTTACCTCAAGTGAGTTTGCTTGAAAGCTTCATAATGAGGAGGGGAAGATTTTGTCTTAAAATAAGGTTTTGATCTTGACCAAAAATGGAGGTTTGTGTGTTTCTAACAAACCACCAACACACTATATTTTTTTCTATGAAAAAAAGAAAGAAGAATAGAGAGGGAGGAAGCAGAATGAGGAAAATGAAAGGAGGGGGTCGCTGCTGCCTAAAAAAGGGGCTACGTTCATTCATTTTTTTTCTTAACTTACAAACAAAAACAATAGTATAACTAAATATTTAGGTACATTACTAAAATCATCATTATATCATCTAATTACTCTTACACACATCACTCACTTCTCAATCTAATTTAATAAAAATATCTACTCTCGTCGTAACTCAATTGACATATGAATTTATCACATGTGACATTTTAAAAATTGTATTCGATAATAAATTTTTTGTAACTTAATTAAATTATACTCTAATAAATAATTTTAATCGGGTCTCCAAATATATATATATATATATATATATATATATATATATATAAACATATTACTAACTTTAACAAAATATATTTTTGGTACTTAATTCGTAAAATAAAAATTGGGCTATTAGCCTAAGCAATTCAACACAAAAAAAAAAAAAACACTAAAATTGCATAAATTAGATTTTAGAAAATTCAGAGTCTTACATGGTTGCTACTTCACGATTTTGGTGTTTGGAGGGTTCTCATTCTTGTTGTCATTCTTCATATTTAGGTTCTTATTCTTGATAGATTTCCCTGTTGATTTTTTCAATGCATCGATAAATTTCATGTTGTTGTTTGAAATAACTAGAGCTTCATCTTTTTGATCTTGCTTGCGGGATTCTTTCTCAATCCGAATGTGAGTTATCATACCTTCTAGTCAAAATTATTATTTTTTTAATGAAAGAATTATTAAAATCCTTCCAAGTAGTGGGACCATTTGTCTATTATAATTATAATAACTACTTGAAATTGTTTATCTAAAATCATACCTGCAAAGAATACTATGTGAACTATCTTTTAAAATTCACGGGACTGTGCCCCAATGGATTTGTCATCAGTCATCTAATATTTGAGGTAGCGGCTCACAACATACTTCTTATTATCGGTTTCCTCGACATCATATTAATTTTCAGAGCATCCCAAACTTCTCTAATAGACTTATAAGCAATATGATAATCATATAGATGAAGGTGCAAACACGAGAAGGGGTGTTGAATTGTGTTTGTCAAACTTGAATTCTTTTTGCTATTTTTGATGAATGTTGATGTAAGTTACTTGTTGAATAAATAATTAGACTTAGCAGCGGATAATAGCAACATAAGAACACAGCGATTTATCCTGGTTCACCATTAACTTGGCTACATCCAGTCCCTTCACTCCGAAGGCTTTAATTCACTAATTCAAAACACTTTGAATTACAACACCTGACTCTCCAAGTCAGTCTTCCCAAACAGTCTGACAACCCCAGACTTTTGAGGAACCATAACAACACCTTGACCCTACAAGTCAAGTCTTCTCCTACCAATCTAACAACCCTAGATTGAAGAAGGAATTTACACCTCTATCGGGTTTTGACTACACGGGTTTGGAACTTTGCAATGTTGCTTCTGAAAAGCTGATTGTTGCAATGACTTTCTTGAGTAGTTACTTCTGGAAAGCAGATTATAACATTGACTCTTTTGAGTAGTTGCTTCTGGAAAGCTGATTATAACATTGACTCTCACTCTATGAAAACACTTAGAGCATATTTATTTTTCGCACAAGTATTTCTCTCTTTTGAACTCTCGGATAACTTTGAATTGTAAGCTTGCGTTCTTGTGTTTTTCAGTGCCTAATGTTGCGGCCTGAAGCCTCCTTTTATAACTGAAATTAGGGCTTTGTCCAAGCTTAAATTCGAGATAAATCCTGCTCAGATTTCCTTTGAAAATTTTTTTGGCCAATCATGTTCCTCTTAATTTCAAAACGTATCTTTTAGCTTCAGATTTCATTTGAAAATTCTATTGACAAATCCTGTTTCTCTTAATTTTAGACAGTATCTTTTTGCTTCAGATTTCATTCGAATTTCCTATGAAAATTTTGTTGGCCAATCCTGTTTCTCTTAATTTTAAAACGTATCTTCTAGCTTCATATTTCATTTGAAAATTCTGTTGACCAATCCTGTTTCTCTTAATTTCAGACCATATCTTTTAGCTTCAGATTTCATTTGAATTTCCTTCAAGTCTTCAGTGATTTTTGAATCAAATTCCCTTAATACTTTGATCAAATTTTTATCAAAATTCAATCAAGTCTTCTTCGAATTTTAATCAAGTCTTCACTGATCTGTATCATGATTTAAATTCTGAACCGTATGATCTGCTGATCTAGACCAAGTCTGGACCATGTGATCTGATTTGTACCATTTTGTCTCACGATCTGGATTGTGTGATCTTTGATCTGGACCATTGATCTTCTAATCTGGACCAAGTCTTCTGTTCTGGACCATGCTATCTTCTGGTCTGGACCAAGTCTGGCTTATGTTTCCTTCTGGTATGGACCAAGTTTCCTTCTGGACAATCTTTCCTTCTGATATGGACCAAGTCTCCTTTCGGACATGCTTCCTTTTGATCTGGTCCAAGTTTCCTTCTGGACTATGCTTCCTTCTGATCTGGGCCATGAATAATATCATATGATAATGTCATTGTTTCTTCCCTCTGATGATATCCTCTAATTGATGATATTCTCTGATGTTTGCATTTGATGACATCCTCTGATTCTTGCTTCTGATGGGATCCTCTGGTGATATCCTCTGGAGGTATCCTCTAGTATCCTCTAGATGCATCCTCTGGTATCCTCTGGTGATATCTTCGGGTTGTATCTTCTAGTGGCATTTTTATCTTCTGGTGACGTCATCCTCTGATGACATCTTCCGTTTCTGATTTGTATCTTCTAGAGGTATCTTCTGGTGACGTCATCCTCTGATTTTTGCTTCTGGTGACGTCGTCCTCTAATTTCTGCTTTTGGCGACGTCATCCTCTGATTTTTCATATCCTGTGATTTTTATACTTCTTCTAAGTCAAACTATGATTTTCATAAAATACTTTTGTTAACATCAAATCTTTAATTGAAAGAACTAACTTGGTTCCAACAATAGATCATTAGAAAGTTCATTTAGAATATAATTCTTGCATAAATAATCATTATCTTCCCACTAGGTTAATTCAACATCTTTCTTACCCTATTATGTTTGTTCATCTGTTTTTGGAACCATTGGAATGTCATCTTTCAGAACACCTCCAACTTTTTTAGTACTTAAGAAAACAACATCTTTGGATGCCATCATTTGAAGCGACATTTGTCAAACCGAAACGGTTTGATGTACTTAGTAGCAACAAACTCATATATAGTAATCCCTTCGGTAGATATGACAAAAAGAAACATCTTAAAATTGTTGTTTTAAGATCAAAAAACACAATTTTGAAAAAATAAGTTTCGGCCACCAAAGGTATTACTAGGTTGAGTCACGTAATAGATCGCTCTCTTTAAGACATTTCGCGACACTTCCAACTATGACATCCCCAAGATAAAGTAACTCCATTACGAACTATATCAAGGTCCCACTTCACTGTAATTACACTATCAAATATGGCACAAAAGCCACCTGCAAACCGAATGAACTACGACACGAAGACCTCTCTAAAACAAAAGTAATAGTCGTATTAGGACCACTTTGAAACCAAAGGGACAATGGTATTGGTACTACTCTAAAATTATCAAAGGGACATAAAGAAATGGGAGAGGTGACTCGGAATATGCGTCAAACATAAGAGGGAGAAGAGGAAAGTTTGGAATTTCATCCAACTTTGTTGTGCTCTTTACGAAAGGTTTGACACTATTTATATAGTGATGGAAGATATCTCATGTGTGTAAACTACCCAACATGTGACTTTAGTATTTATCGAATTTGAAAGCTAACCAATGTGTGATAGTTTTCCAATGTGAAAATCTTGATTTTTTTTTTCAATTCACACACACTTACACTTAAGTTCCAATAGTGCATATTCATTGAACTCTTTTTTATTTGGTATTTGATGTCCATAAAATTTTTCTTTTGGTATGTAGACAGAGTGGCCAATACATCGACAAATTTTACTCTCAATTGAGGCAGAAACTAAATTTTTATACATATAACCACTTATTTATTATAAAAGTTTTAATAAATCGGACTAAATTTGTTCCATTAGTGCAGTTTAGACGTAGAACATTTGATAGAATAAGGCCCGACAAACCAGAGATACAATTACCTCTTTTTTTCATATTTAGTGATTATTAGTTTTGCCGCTAGACTTTTAAAAACCTAAAAATAAATAAAATCAATAAAATAAAATAAATAAAATAGGCTAAGTTTTTTTTCATAAAAATTAAAAGCTACTTGATATTTGAACATATAGATGCTATTTAAGTCCCGCGTAGATAGCTCGGTTGATGAGCTAAAGGACATCATAAGTGTTATAAGAAAGAGGTTCAGAATTTAAACTCGGGAAGACAAACATAACATCTAATTACTAACATTTTCTTATAAAAAATAAAAAAGAAGAAAAAAATAGTATGCTATTTAAAATATAATTGAATATTCAATAAAATTACATAAAAAATCTATTATTATTATTATTTTTTATTAAATATCTATTATTTTTTAATCAATTAATATATTATGGAATAATGTAAAATTTTGCAAATTTAAAACCCTTAGAATTCATTTTTACTGCCCATTTTTTACAGTTATTATTATTTTTTGTATTTTTTAATTATTAATCATTTTTTCAATTATTGATATAATATTTCTAATAAAATTTAGGCTAAATAGCACCCGTGGTCCCTTAACTTAATTTCAGTTAACGTTTTAGTTCTTTATCTTTTTTTTTTTCCCGATTTGGTCCTTTATTTTAATTTTAAGTAACAATTTGATCCTTTATGTTTTAAAATGTCAACAATATTATCCTTTTTTTTTACAAAAATTCAAAAAACTTATCAAAATTTTCAAACAAAACCCATAAAATTAATTATATTCTTTATTATAATACAAATTTCATCAAATTCGTAACTCAAATCTTCAAATAAACCCATACAAAAATTTAATCAAATTTCATTCTTTATTTGATATTGTTAGAAATGGAAATATGAGTTTATTTGAAGATTTGAATTTCGAATTTGATGAAATTTGTATTATATTGAAGAATACAAATAATTTTATGGGTTTTGGTTGAAAATTTTGATGAATTTTTTGAATTTTTGTAAAAAAAAAAAGGATAACATTGTTGACATTTTAAAAATAAATGATCAAATTGTTAATTAAAATTAAAATAAAGGACCAAATCGGGAGAAAAAAAAAGATAAAAGACTAAAACATTAACTGAAATTAAGTTAAGGGACCACGGATGCTATTTAGCCTAAAATTTACTATTAAATCATGGTTACGGTTGATTATTCTTTTCAACGATAAATTTGTAAATGAATGCTTTTAATCTGTCCAAAAAAAAATCAACAGTTTGATAGCCGTATAATGGTGTCACTTTTATTTATTGCTGCTATAAGCCATTCCTAAAATTCGCAGCACGTTGTGGTAATGGTACATGCTAAAACCTATTTCTATAAATCAAATTGTTTCATAATATCAAATAAAATAATTGATAACATCTAAATGTAAAACTTAAAAAATAGAAACGATTACTTTTTTTATTTTACAGAATAGAAAGAGTTATCCTATATACTGGACCATATATGTTCAATAAAATATGATTTAATTCGTATATTATTTAAAGATTTTTTAAAATTTTCATCAAATCACATGTGGGAAATCATTAAAGATTGTTTACACCTAAAAATAAATAAATTACTAGTCGAGAATGGCAAGCAGACAAATTTAGGGTTAGCCAGATTTTACTTAGACGAAGTAAAGTCAGACAAATAAAGGACATCTGAATGTGTCAGTTGAATTTTTCTCAAGTCTACATATGTCCACGAAGGTCGCTAAGGCATAATAATGAGTCAAAGCTCAGTAAAATTTGATAAATTGGCAGTTAAGTTCGAGTTCCACAATTTTACCGCCACTTATGTTCAACACGGAGGCACGATCTGATGACAAAAGGCGTGCGAATATTGGTAACAAGAAATGTAGTGAAGATAGGAAAGATGAGTCCATCGTGGGGCGCCATGTATTCTCAAAAGTGATAGTTATCGCGCATTACTTGCGTAATTAGCCGAATAAGAATTTATTTTTATATGTCATGACTTATGGCTAGTAGGACTAGCAGTTGCCTATACCAATACTTTTAAATTGTTCAATACACACAATCATTAGAAATGCCAACTTGCGTTCTATTAAAAACCACGGTAGTATGAATTAACCATTAGATTCAAAAAAGTCCTTCGAAAAAGTCCAGCCAAAATAGACGCAATGATCCTCCACCAACGTTAGAAATGCCAAATTTGATGAACATAAGCAACCGATGGTTATAACTTCATCTTTCATTATTCAATAGATTGACATTGGGATACATGACTTCATGTATCAAATCTCACAACAACTTCATGACATTGTTAAGCTCATGGTTCACAGTGAGGTTCAACAAGCCAAAGATTTGGAGCTAAACGAGCCAATTCGTTTGACCATTTTGTCCCCACCACAATCCAATGGATACAAGGGAACTAGGGTAAGGCAAGCATTGTCACCCAAAGTCAGTTGATCACTGCAACAGTATAACTTTTATAGGTGAACTGAGTTCTATACAACAGGTACCTTTTATTCCTTGTAATTATCTGCCTATTAATTTTGACACGGCAACCCTAAGAGGCACCCAATGGTGAATGATACCTATAATTAGGCTAACCTTCACTATGGACAGGTACATATGGCAAAGAGGCAACCTGAAGCAGTAGGAGAAATCGGTATGTCACAAGTCTTGCCTTATGGAAATACTCAACAAGCGAACAATATATGTCACATGTTGGAGGACATGCCTTTGACCCTATAGCAAAAATTCAAAGACCAATTATGAAATATCCGACTCAAGGTATTATCCACTAGTATCAGCTAATCACCCAAAAAATCTGCCACGACCTGATGTACCTGTACCAACCCCAGTGGGTTCCATTTACAATGACTAATGGGTGGTTATTTTGGTGAACATGCAATGATTACAAATCCATTTTACCAACACTACATACTAGTCCCATGCTTGTATTTTTGATAGTTTGTACTCAGAACAAAAAATTGTCTCATGGTTTAGTGGGGACAAGAATTCCTGTTTTTTTCTAGTCCCATGCTCACTGTTTTATCCAGTCCTCTGACTAATATCTAAATCAAACAAGATCCAACAAAAGTTGTCTTATCCAGTCTTTTGTTTTTCAGTAAATCAAACGCAAGAGGAATTTGACTAACTTTTTTCCACACTCATACTCGCTTATTTTAGCGAGTAATTACTCATACCCACACCAGTATCCATTATTCAGATTTTTACCCTACTTATTATGGATACTTTTGGTGGGTATGCAATGGATATGAGTCCAATTGTCATTCCTACACGCCCATAATGGCATCTAGAATTACTACAACATGAAAGGTTTGTCTTTGTTTACTTTTTTTTCTTTTTCTGTTCCTCAATTTATGTGAACTTACAATTAGGTTTCCTATTCCTCTCTGTTTCCTTTTTTACGATTTCATTGTAATGGATGTTTATATATGTTAACTTCATAATGTGATTGTTGTTTTATGATATCTTGTGTGTATGATAGGTCTATGTTTTCTGATTTTTCAAGCTTTAATTTCTTTGTACATTTGATAATTTAAAATGTATGCATGAAACTATATATACAGTGTTAACAATGGATAATAACATAAAAGGTCTAAAGGTTAAGAAGCCCATCTAAACAATTAAAATTAAAGCTCGAATAATATAAATTTTAGGCTAAATAGCACTCATGGTATCAAGATTCAGCCTTCGGTTCATATTTCGTCGACCAATCCCTCCTAATTCACACCTTTGTTGAAATTTATTTTTTTGTAATTCTGTACATAAAGATTCAGGAAATATGGAATCTCCCTTAACTTAATTTCAGTTAACGTTTTAGTCCTTTATCTTTTTTTTTTCCCGATTTGGTCATTTATTTTAATTTTAAGTTAACAATATTATCCTTTATTTTTTATAAAAATTCAAAAAAAATCATCAAAATTTTCAACCAAAACCCATAAAATTAATTATATTATTTAATATAATAAAAATTTTATCAAATTCTTAACTCAAATATTCAAATAAACTCATATTTTTATTCTTTATTTGATTTTTAAAATTCCATCTCTAACAACATCAAATAAAAAATGAAAATATGAGTTTATCTATAGATTTGAGTTACGAATTTGATAAAATTTGTATTATATTAAAGAATATAATTAATTTTATGGGTTTTGGTTGAAAATTTTGATGAGTTTTTTAATTTATTGTAAAAAAATGGATAATATTGTTGACATTTTAAAACATAAAAGATCAAATTGTCACTTAAAATTAAAATAAAGGACCAACTCAGAAAAAAAAAGATAAAAGACTAAAACGTTAATTGAAATTAAGTTAAGGGATCACGGATGCTATTTAGCCTAAATTTTACAACTAACTTAAATATCTAAATTATCTATTTTAATATAATTGCATGCTCTATCATCTACAACGGATACACTTAAACCTTGTCCTCAAGGTTCAGAGACAAGTCAGTTCTTTGGGATATAAGTTGTCCATTACCACTCCAATGTCCCAAAGATTTTTTTTATAAAATATATTACTATTTCTAGTTCCATTTATAAGAGAAAATAACAACAACTAAAACATCAAAATCAATATACTATTAATTGTTTTAACTTTTTGATTATTTTTACAAATATACCCTTATTGAAAATTGTGAGACATTCAATACTCAGTAATGATAGTAAAAAGACAAATATTTTAAATAAGAGTATAAAAGTAACTTAAAAATAAATGCACCTTAAAAGTTGTGACTTTTTTTATATATAGAACCAAAAAATTATCCAAAGTTTCTCTTATATATAAGACCGGAGAGAGTAATTTATAGAAAAAGTTATAAAAATAACTTCACTATAATTAAAAAATAAGCTAAATCTTATGACTTAAATTGTGTGAGTTGTGAGTTTCATCTAGAGATATAAAAATAAAATCAAATGATCCAATGAGTCCACAAATTTAGCTGAAACAAATTAAATTGTTTTGATTTTTTTTATGTGTTCGAGTCTAAATTGAATCAAAGCAAATAAATTCGTCCATTATTGATTTGAGTACAATTTCATGTAATTTAAAATATATATTTTTATGTCTATGAAACCCAAACCTAACTACGCTGCAACCTTTATCAAGTTGTGTTTGGATATTAAAAATTGAATGGAGCAAAGCGAAATGGAAAGAAGTGAAATGAAATGGAATGAAATAGAGATTTTATTCCATTGTTTGAATATTTTATGATGGAATAGAACAAATTTCTCATTCCATTGTTCGGAAAATAAACAGAAGGGAATGAATTATAATTTTTTTTTTCAATTTTTATCTTTATTTAAAAAATAGTATATGTAAAATTAAAACTTTATTCTTCAAATTAAATTTGTTTAGAGTTTATTTGGAACCATTACCTCGTTTCAATGCTCTATTGGATTAACGATAAGCTTGTTCATGTTCTCTTAACTGCCATTTCACGTTTTCAAGCTCAATGCTTAGGTTTTAAATCATTGATTATATATAATATAAAGAGAATCTATTATTAATATTTTATAACATCAATAAAGTCCAAAAAATATAAAGAAATGATTATATCACAAATATAATTCATTCACCAACTTCAGGTTGCATAAGAAGAGTTTATTTCAAGATGTTGACTTGTGCTGGGAGAAGAAATTTGACACGATGAAGAAGAACAAGAAGAGACGAAATGTTGCAGAGGAGAAAGGAGAAGACACACATAAAAGAATAGAGTAAGAGTTGAATGGTTAAGTTAAATAGAACCAACTATATTATTTATAAAGTCTCCTTCCATTGGATACACCCCAATCTGTAGGGAAAGAAAAATTGGTATCGAACAGCACTACAAGAAAAAATTTCTATACCTACGGACTTTTGTCTGTGGGTAAATTATTAATTACCATTTTGAAAAATATTTTTTTTAACACTGTTCCACGGTTAGTCCGTGGGTAATGTTAAAAAAAATGCAATTGGACGTCATTTTTCAAAATTTTTGGTATTTTATGTTTCTACGGATTGTCCGTGGGTAATGTCCGTGGGTAAATTTAATATGTAATTTTTTTAAAAATTGTTGAATTTTTTAAAATTGATAAAATGTAAAAAAAAAAAAACCTAATCACATAAGTGACACTAAACCTAAGCACATGTCAATTCCTCACCCATAAACTCGTCGTTCATGTGTTCTTGTCCGAATGAAGTGCCACCAAACCTCAACCTTACCTATAGTTTCACATCACCGATACCGACACAACTTTGCCGTCTTCGTAACTCTCTCGTACGAGCTTGAGCGCTGTTCTCGCGACGTCTTCAGCGCCGTTCTCACGACATTCTCTTCGCGACGTCTTCAGCGCCGTTCTTGCGACCTTCAAAGCTATTTTCGACCTTCTCTTCAACGCCATTTTCGACCTTCTCTTTAGCGCCGTTCAGTTTCTTATATCTTCAAATAGGTTAGTTTCCATTGCTTTGATTTTCTATTTGTTAGAATCTCAAGAAATTTAAATGTGATCTACTGTGAGCTTTGATTTTGATTCTTCTAATTTAGGATTTTTCTTCTGATTTAGTGTTTTTGTGTGGTTAATAATGTACTTCTGATTAATCCATTTTAAAAGGATGAAAGATTAGTCATTTTAGTTTTTAACTGGTTTATAATGACTTTTTCCTCTTTTTTATTCATGCGGTACCGTATTAAGTTTGATCCCTTTCTGATTCTTTTGTTTCATGAAAGTGCAGTTGCAACTAATAGACATTTTTACCAACAAGAAAGGAATGACCAGCCACTGCTATAGGGTTGCATATAGGTCTATGGAACGTTTTCTCACTGATGATGAAATTAATGACCTTCAGGTATTAAATATAATTAGAAATAAATCAGTGCAAATTTATAACATGTATTGGTTTGATGTCATTTTGTTTTAGAAGTACTAACGTTTTTTTCCTTCCATCAATGTAGTGGAAAGTAAGAGAACTGGTGCAGAACAAATTGGAAGTTGTCATAAGATGAGCTTTAATGGTGGGCTTAAAACTATGCAGCTTTGCTCTATTTTTTGTTCTCATTTTTCTTTCGATGTACTGATGTTTTACCTCCTGTTACAGCATCTGAATAATGCTTTAGACAGATGTATTATATATTTGGGCACAGGGAATAATGTTAGCAGCTGGGCCTGGAGCAGACACACTCTTTTTACTCTTTACTACACTGCTAGTTACTTTTCGATCGTTGTAAATTAAACTTTATCGCTTTTCAACTCCGTTTCTTTCGCTCCGGTGAAATTCTCAATTTCCCGCGTCTTAGAGCATTCTTGCTCTCTACGGTTCGTTCCGTCACACTATTTTTTTGGTTTTTAATTTCTATAATATCTTAGCTATGAAAAATTGAAAATCATCGCTGTTGTTGATTTTTGTTTTTTTACGAATTTTCGTCTGAAAATCGATCTGAAATTTTTTTGCATGGATTTTGATATTTGTTTTTGGAGAAATAGGTACTTGGAACTGTGATCTGCAGGTACATTGCTTGCTCGTCAAGAATACTTGAATCGGCTTCTGTTGATATTCATGCTGGATTGTTTGTGTGTAGAATTTTTGATTTTTTATTTTTATTTTTTCATTGTTTCGTTAGTAAATCGTAGCTCGTTTTAGTGGAATATACATATTTCATTTTGGAATGAAATATTGAGAAATAAAAATTGAATAAAAAAGGTAAATGATAGTTATCCTGTGTGATTCATTTCATCGTAGTAACAGCAAACTTTGTGGCTTTCTCTCACCTTCACTCTCTACATCCAGTATTTGAGGTTAAGAGCTCTTCAAAGGCAATCCTATACTCACTACTTCTATGAAGCTACTGTTGGAGCTGGTCTTCCCATTGTCAGCACTTTACATGGCCTCCTTGAAACTGGAGACAAGATTTTGCAAATTGAAGGCATATTTGTTGGAACCAAGTTGGTTCTAAGTACTTCGGATTTTGATGGTTACAAAAGCACTCAATGTAATCTTATTTTGTACCTTGAATTATTAAATTAAATATAATCAGAATATGAAGAAATCAGAAGCAGAAGATCAAAGGAAAATGAATTCTGGAATTACCAGAAGATACTCCAGGATGTCAAAAACATCACCAGAAGATATCTTTGCTGGCCCATATCAGAAGGAAGAAAAATCAGAAGGAAACATGGACAGTGGAAAGCCTGCCAGAGGGAGAGTTGATCCAGACCAAAAGGAATCAAATATCAAATTTATTCCAGAAGGTATTCTGACCAGAAGATGGCCTGGCACTGAAATATTAAACTGCCCAGAGTTGTTCCAGACTCAACCAGAAGCTAAGTTTATGAGTCCAGAATAAGAGAATCAATCCAGATTTGACCCAGACAATAAGAGAGCATGATTCAGGGCATGAAACTAAGTCAAGACAAGAAGAAATGATTTCCAGAATGTTCCAGACCTGATCTAAAATCAAAGGTAAAATGCTCAGACTGAAATATTTATTGTCCAGATTTAATTTCAATTTAATCCAGACCAAAGTCCAGAATTAGTCCAGATCAGAGGGAAGATTTCCAGATCAGTGGTTCAGAATTAATTATTTGGTCCAGTGATGGTCCAGATCAGAAAATCAGACCATGGCCCAGTGTTGGCCGAAATCAGAGGGACATAATGTATAGTCCAGCAAAGGCCGAATTCAGAGGATTATAGCATATCAGGTGCGCCTCCAAGATGGCTGAAATCAGAGGATCACAGCATAACAATCAGTATGGTCCAGATGTGGACTAGCGTATGAAGATCCAATGGTCCAGATTTAATCAGGAAATTTATACGGTGGAGAATTTAATTTATTTTGATCAAAGGATTAAAAAGATTTATTAAAAAAATAAAGTGAGGTGTTGTGGAATTCAGGAGCTGTGGCGGGAAGGAACCAACAGATTTAATTGGCCAGTTATTTTGAAAGGAAATCTGAAGATATGTTTTTTATTTATATGAAGCCCAATTGGTCAAGTTATTTTTACAGAGAATCCAGCAAGATTCAGCTCGAATTTAAGCATTGGAAGAGGCCCAAATCTGCATCTATAAAAGGAGGCTCAAGGCAGAATACTCAAGCATCAAAAATCACAAAAGAGTCATACAATTCCAAAGCAAACACCCAAATTTTCAGAGAAGTCAATTGTGAGTTCCAGCTTTCAAGAAGCAAGTACTCTTGTTATTTTCTTTCCACTATGTCAGATCTATGTTTTTGAAGTAGAGTCTACAATCTGAGGGAGTCAGAAGGGGTAGCAGGTTACTTGGCAATTAGATTCATAGTGTTGTGTGTTAAATCTAAGTTGTTGAAGTAGAGTCTACAATCTGAGGGAGTCAGAAGGGGTAACAGGTTACTTGGCAATTAGATTCATAGTGTTGTGATTTCTTCTACAATCTGGGATTGTCAGATTGGCTGAAGACAGGAGCTGCATTCCTCAAAGAAGTCTAGGATTGTTAGACTGTTCGAGAAGACTGACTTGGAGGGTCAGTAGCAAGGTTGTAATTCAAGGTTTGAATTAGTGAAATCCTTCAAGGTGAAGGGACTGGACGTAGCCTCGTTAACGGTGAACCAGTATAAAAACTGTGAGTTTTATTTTTATTTTTATCCACTGCTAACTCTGTTTTTAATTATACATCAAGTTTTGTTTTAAAAGTATAAAAACAGGAAAAGTAATCAAGTTAAGTCAAACACAATTCAACCCCCCTTTTCGTGTTTGCACCTTCAATATTCAGGTTTGCTGTTACATATTTCTATTTATTTATCTTAATTTATGACGTCGTATTATGGTATCATATAATCCATGTAGTTTGTCCACCGAGTGTCGTTTCTCAGATGTTGAGACTTAAGATGCTCCTTCAGGTGTTGAGACTTATAATCCATGTAGTTGACCTTAATTCTCAGATGTTGAGACTTATTATGCTCTTTCACTCAGTGTTGTTTGTCAACCCTCCGGCAATTTTCCATCCTATACAGGAAAAAAATTAGAAGATTTTTTCAAGTATTAGTGTCTATAAGCATTATTGGTTGATCTTTAGCACTCACCATAAGTATTGCCTGTGACTCTACAGTGGGACTTTGAGTTACATCTTTAATAACTTCAAATATGGCCAGGCTTTTAGTGATGTAGTTGCTGAAGCAAAGGAAGCAGGTTATACGGAGCCTGATCCAAGGGATGATCTGTCTGGAACAGATGCTACTAGAAAGGTACATGTTTACCAAATTTTGATTTCAAATGTCAATGAAGCTCCTTTGTGCTTCTGTTATCTCGAGTTTCATTTTACCATTTCTGTGTGATTCATTTTATCCTGTGTTGTAATCTCCCAAAATTTTTTTTACATCTTTGGTACTATATTGTTGAGTGAAATGCTTTGATAGTTGACGTTTTATTGCTTTACTACAAGAAACACATATTAGAATTTTAAGTAAAACTGAGCATGTGCTTGATGAATTTTAAAGAGGCAGACAATTGTTTGACATAATATTAATTGGTGACAAGTGTTGTGGAGGAAATTTTCTGTTTAAGCTTATTGTTTAGATCCTCCAAATATAGTTATACTGTTTAATTTGGTATGGAATCGCTAATGCATACACATTTATGACATAATTTAGTCCTTTATGAGAAATAATATAGGGGCTTTATTTTCTATTTTAGTTTTTGCATGTTTATGTTTATCTTATTCTAAGACCTTGCAGCCTCAGCTTTTATATGTGAAACTACATGATATTTGTAGTTCCATGTTTATTTTGTAATAAAACATTTTCATTCATCCAAAGAAAAAAGATGGAAGCATTTTATTATATACATATTTGGAATAATATTCCCATTTCCATTAATGACATTTGAAGCTAGTTACTCTTCTATATTTCATTCATGAATTTTGGGTATCAGCTTGTAGGGATCATATTCACTTATTTGATGTTGTAGATTTAGAGAAGTAAGTTTGTCACCTCTTTTCTTTTCGCACTCCTTGTTTTGATGTTTCTGTCCTTTCCCAATAGAAAGAGTATTCATGTCAAGCTTGTGGAGAAAGTGGAAATCTTATGAGCTGTGAAACATGCACCTCTAACAGTATTTGTGATTGGATTTGATACATCCGTTGCAGAAGAAAAGGTAGTTAATTTTTTTCAAATTATTTTATTGCATCTCATTCTGCAGTAGATTGCATTGATCACTTTGCAATTTGGATTTTATGGTATTGGGGTCTGTAAATATTGCATACTTTGGTCTTTCAGATAAAAGCTAGCCTGAAAAGACATTTCAGTCCTTGTAGAGAGATTACAAGGATATCGTTACCGAGATATCCTGATTCTGGTGCTGTTAAGGGGTATGACTATTGTTCTACTAAGTTGTGATGTACTATTGAATATTTTGACATGTCTGCAATTTGATGTTGTGAATCCATCTCTTGCAATGATGTTCATTTATATTTTTCACATAGATCTTTCTGTGGATTGTGATATTGTTAAATGGAACAGAACAAATCCTTGAGGGTTTTTAATTTATAGTTTAGATGATTGTAAACTGCTCAGATGATTTATTGAACATTACTTGACAGAAATCATTCAAAGAGTGTAATAAAATTTCCATTATTATACAACATTATTTGGATACCTTAACTCATACTTCAATTTTTCAATGCCATTTTGTTTTTCTCTTGTAACTAGATTGCACTGTCATTTATTTGGACCTGTTTGATTACATTATTGTGTTATTGTTATGCAAATAATTTTATATAGAAAATTTCTAAAAACATTCACGTACATTAGCTAATTTCAACTTATACCAAGTCATAGTTACTAGAAGGCTTTTTTTTTAATATTGTTTTTGTTTTATTTTTCTTTTACAACCTTAAACTCAGCATGCATTATACCGAATGAAGTACTTTTGCGTGTGATTTAGTAATCTGCCTGTGTAATCATGATTAGCAATTTTGTTTAGGATTGTCTGTGGGTAACTTTACCCACGGAAACTCTGTGGGTAACGTTACCCACGGAACTTCTGTAGCTAACTTTACCCACGGATAATCGGTGAGTCATATTACCCACGGAAAATCGGTGAGTTATATCACCCATGGACATTCCTTAAGTAACCGTATCCTACTGATTGTCCGTGGGTAATCCGTGGGTAATTTTACGTTACCTACGGACTTTCTGTGGGTAAAGATAAAATTTGCCGTAGGTAATAACACTTTTTCTTGTAGTGTAGAATGGATTCCATCATGTTTCATTTTACTCTATTTATTTTTAACAAAACCAAACAATGGAATATGACTTGATACCACTTCATTCCACTATTCCATCAATTTAAACAAAGCATAAATTTAAAGGGCCGCAACAAAAACACACTGAAAAGAAAAAATTCGTTCTTCATCCAACTATTCCTCCCATGGTACTTCGCCGAGGAGAGTGTGAGCCATGGTTGCCACCCAAAGTCGGCACCGAAGAGTGGAACTCATCACTGTTGGGATCGAAGACACCAATACTAAAGGTGATCAAACACGAGAAGCGAGGTTGAATTGTGTTTGTCTGATTTTAAACTCAATTTAACTATAATTTCTTAATTTAGTTCCAAAAACTTACTAGTACCTATAAGGTTTTCATACAAAAAAGTTGTTTCTAATTAAATAAGTAAAATACAATTTATAACTCTCATTCCTGGTATCACCTATCATAGCAGAGCTTATCCCAAATTTGAACTTCAAAACTCATTAATCTATAATAACTGCGATTTCGCAAACGCAACGTCAAGCTAGTCAAATACAAACAACGAATGAGGTGAGTTTTGAAATCATGTTGATAGTATAATATAAATAAGAAGAACATGTAATTAATCATAAATTAATTGTATCGTTACATAAACATTCTTCAAGGAAAACCATTACATTATAAAGTTAAAAACACTCAAGGAAAATCAATAAATTTCACTATAACATCAAATCATCTAAGAGAAATTAGTATCGCACACGATACATATTAATCACAACAAAACAATCATACAAAAATGCAATGCTACGCATGAGCTTAGACTCTACTTCACAATGTGGTACCATTCAAACTCTGAAGTACTTAGTTAGGAGGTTTGATATTATGCCACCACCCGAGTGGACGGACAATTCAACATTGACATTGTCCTCATAGATCCCCTTAATTCAATCCGAGACACATATACGCGACAATAGACGTAAACGTGCGTGGAATGGTAAACCCGACATTTGGAGTGCTACCTCCAAGTCACCTAGGAATTCCCCACCCAAATACCTCCAAGGTCTAACAATCTTGCCTTAAGGCTCAACAGCAGACCGCCACGATCAAGATCATTTAGTTGTACTTCCCCGAAATCACTAGGCTTGTCAACCCCTACCTATATAAAATAGTGATGACAAAATAATCTCCACTTCAAAAATTCACATAAACTTCAAATATTCCCAACATCTATTTTCTCCCCTCATTAGCCTAGACTACTCCATTAAAAGTATCATCTTTAGCACGAGTTGAAATCATCACTATTTCATCAATTATGGGGTTATCACAATTTTATATCATCAATCATACATAATCATGATCATGATATAAACTCATCAAAAATTTATAACATCACTATCATCAATCCAAAATAATCATTATCATCACATAAACATATATCATACAATGCATACATCTTTTATCATCACATCACATAAATTCTTCTAATCAAACATACATACATAATTTCATTCGACATCCAACATTACAATAATATCAAATATCAAATATCACACAATTATCAAAATTTAAATCAATTAACAGTTTAATCTCACAACGCTCATATTTTCACATTAATTAATGTATCCCTTAAAGGGATACTGCCGTACATAGCGAGCCCCGGATGAATAGTTGGGAAATACAGTTTTCTCGTTCATCTCACAATATATTATACAAATTAATTCAAATGTTCCTTCACCCCTTACCTTATTTCGACACTTTCACATGTGAATACGAGGCCACAAGCAAACAATCTTTGTTATTTTACTCTTTGTCCTTCAATCGATCTAACTTGACAGTTTATGAGTAAACGTCAAAATAAAATATGAGAACACCCTCTAAAAACTCAATTTCGAAATTTGGTCAAAGAAACATACCATAAATTAGAAAATCAATCAATGGATAATATAGCCATCACTCGATCATTTTGACATTGGTTTCATTCAAATCGGACTTACGGTGAGAAAGAACGGTGCAAAATAAGAAATTCCATAAACGGAGAAGTCAGGTATTTTAGCGAGAAATTGGAATGGTTAAAAATCTGAGAAAGTGTGTTTAATTGACAAACTCAATGAATCAAATAACATACTAAAATTTGGGCAAAAATGGAAGAAGTTCATCTCGACAATTATTGATCGTCGTAACCAATTTATTTTTCTTTTTCTCCGAAGATGCCGCTGCTATTCTATGTATCCCGCTACCTTCCTTTTCTCAATCTTTTTATTTTATTTTACTATTTAATTAGATTTTTCTTGTACACGTGGACCTAACCTATAAAACACATTGTAATCATTTCTTTAATTTTTTAAAATAAAACCAACAATTATCAAAACTAATTTTTTTAACACTTCTTTAAACACAAATTCATTACTATAACATTACCAATATTTTAAAACTAGTATTTTATATAGTAAAGTAATTAATCTTTTATAATACAGTAATAATACAATAATAATCAAAACTCTCATATTCAAAATTATAACTATAGTTATTACTATAATATTTTTCAAATAATCACATAAAAATACTATCATCTTTATAGAATAGTCAAAACAATAAAATAAATAAATATAACATCAACAATTTATATTAATTATTAAATCACAATAAATACGTATAAAATCATCATACCATAACAACTACATAAAAATAAAGGAAATCAAACACAATATTACTACTATCCTAAGATAATTATTTACAAAATAAATAACTAAAATAAGAGATACTTAGAAATAATTAAAGTATAAATGTGTGCACACTTAACTACGAAAGCACATATACACACAAAATCTCTTAAAATCTTATTCTTTAAAATATGTACATGTACACTAAAATACTATTATTTTTAAAAAAATATATTAAATAATAAAATATAATAGTTTTTATTTATATAATTTATTTAGTCAAATATGTACAAGATTATCATATCATAGAAATCATACATATAAAGAAAATTAATCATAAAATTAATCAATATATATTCTAAAATAACTTTAACACCAAATTAATTATTTAAAATTCTATTTCATTAATAAAATAATTTATTATAAAATTTGGGGTGTTACAAAAGTAAAATATAACACACCAGATTCTATACTAGTTCATCACCAATTTGTTAGCTATGTCCAGTCCCTTCACAAAGAAGGATTTATCCATTAATTCAAAATTTGAATTAAAACATCACCTAACGCTACAAGTCAATCTTCTAAAAGTCAACCTGAACATACATAATTTTTTAGGCAAATCACACCTTGACCCTATCAATCAACTCTTCTCTATACAACTTGAGATCCAAAGATTGTTAGAGGCAAACTAAAGCCACTAGTAAGCTAGGTTACAAGAGATTGGAATTGATTCGGTTTTGCTTCTATTAAGCAAATTGTTTTCTCACACTACAACACTTAGAATATTTTACTTTGAACGATTGTTTTGCTAGAACTTAAAACCTTAAACTCTTAGAAAATATTGACCTATTGAGGTTTTCTGAATAATTTTGATTTTTAGGATTTCTGAGTTTGTGAGTTCATATATTCTTTTACGAATTTTATTGCTATTTATAGGAAAAATTAGAGTTGCAATTTTGTCCCTCAACAATTCTGAATCGTATCTGTTTGCAGGTTGGTAAACAAAGATCTTCACCAATAATAACCTTGATTGATACGATTTGAGAATGTGACTGTTTGTGAATTAATTACTTCCAAATCCAATATGGGCAAATCTTCTAGAACGTTTTCGATCGAATATTGCCCAGATATGCATTCAAATTAATTATTCCTGAAGAATTCTTTATATGCTTCATTTGATTTGGGCGGGAACAATTTTTGGCTTGTTCTTGGACCTTAAGAAGTAAGGATACGACTAAGTCCAATTCAGTATGTTTCTCAATCTATCAGAGCCTTTGACTTTCTATCATAGTCTTTGACTTTTCTCAATCATAATCGTTGACTTTGTCCATAAGAAATATTGACTTTTATTCTTCATAGCCATTGACTTCATAACCATAGTCAGAGGCAAAACTGTGTGACTTAAAATTAGTGGCACGAGTAACTTCACCTTTGTTGCATTATTAGAGTCATTACAACTTCAGAGACTGTTTATTAGAGGCAGCATTCTAGAACGTGTTGCAGTCTTCCGAGTCAGTGAAATATATGCTTCAGATGCATACTTGAACAATCGCTTCAGACTTCCTCTAGTGGTATTATTTGGTCGTATCTTCCAATTTTCCTGTTCTAATATCTACATACTTAATGAAGCCATTAGTACAATAAATTGTTCTCACAAAATACCTTTGTTGACATCAAAACCACATAGAGGAATTGTTCTTGAGACCAACTTGGTTTCAACAAATACCTCATCTTGGTACACTGCATTTTTTAGACCGCCATGACACCCACAACCATTCAGACTACAGTGCCAAGGGCGGCAACCACATGAGAGGGAAAAAAAAAAGCACCAGAACAACCTTAAAAGAGATGGCAAGAATGATGTTTGAATTGAGAGAAAGAGATGAAGTTTCATATGATGAATAAAGGACACCATTTGAGTTGCTATGCATCTAAGAAGTGTATCTAGAGTTAAAACCAAGCCAAAGTTGTCGTAAAGGAGACTGATCACAATCTAGATGTAGAAGCTAATGATAATGAGCAGAGAAATGATGATCAAGATAATGGTGCAACTAATGAGTTCAACATTCTAAGATTCCTTTGAGTGGAAGGGATAAGGACTTTGATGAGAAAATAGATCAAGAAATTGAAATTGTTCAGGAGACCAATATGGAGGACTAAGAAATTGGGAAAGCCTCCAATAAAGAGCCTAATTAAGGTGAAACATTAAAATCCATGTTTTGGGTTGATGCTAATGAGGATCTTGAAGAATTAGAGGGTGAAAGTAAATTCACTAAGATTTTGTCCAAGAAAGGAAGAAAAAAAACCAAAGAAAGGCCAAGGTAGAGCATTTAAGATAACCTTGTACAACACCCTATCAAGAACGATTCCTTCTAATACTTCGCAATGAAATTCCTCTACAGGCATGAAAGAGGAATAGCCATCCATGATACTGGTCAGTAGTTAAAAGCTTATGTACAAAGCATAAGCCAAATTTTCTTTTTCTCTTTGAACCTTAGATGCCTTGTAGGAATTTCCTTGCTAAATTTTGGATTGTGGTATGGGCTTGGCCTAAAGTCGTTTATATTTAATTGGAGACATGGATGTTCCTAACTAATAGTGATTATGCTTTAATCAAGTCAATCCTACCTTGGTATGTATATCTGAACAACAAGTCTCATATTATGGGTGATTTTAATGTTATGCTTAAAGCTCATGAAACATATAGTAGACACATGCCAAAAAAAACATCATGTGATGAATTCAGAACTTGGTCTGACTCTAATGACTTAGTTCACTTGGATACAATATTGAAGGTGCAAACAAGAGAAGGGGGGTTGAATTGTGTTTGACTAACTTGAATGCTTTTTAATTTTAAAACAAAACATGTTATGTATGAATTAAAACAGAGTTAGCAGCGCATATAAAGTAAATAAAAACTCATAATTTTATATTGGTTCACCGTTAACTAGGCGACGTTCAGTCCCTTCACTTTGAAGGATTTCACTAATTCAAAAACCTTGAATTACAAAGTACCACTGACCCTCCAAGTCAGTCTTCTCAAAAAGTCTAACAATCCTAGACTTTTGAGGAAAAGAACCTTGAATCTAATTGCTAAGTAATCTGCTACTCCTTCTGACTCCCTCAGATTGTAGACTCTACTTCAACAACTTAGACCTAACACATGGGAAAGAAAAACATAGAGTACTTGCTTCTGGAAAGCGGATACTCACAATTGACCTCACTGAAAACTCAAGTATTTTGCTTTTGGAAGTGTATGACTCTCAAGTATTTTCAATTCTAAGTCTTCTGCCTTGAGCCTCCTTTTATAGATGAAGATTAGGGTCTCTTCTATGATTAAATTCGAGCTGTATCTTGTCTAGATTCTCTTGCAAAAATAACTTGGCCAATCGGGTTTCACTTACATAAAAATTATATCTTTTTAGCTCCAGATTGCATTTGAAAATTCTGTTGACCAATCTTGTTTCTTTTAATTTGAAACCATATCTTTTTAAGCTTCAAATTGCATTCAAATTTCTCCAAGTCTTCAGTAATTTTTTAATCAAATCCCCTTAATACTTTGATCAAATTTCTATCAAAATTTAATCAAGTCTTCTTCGAATTTTAATCAAGTTATCACTGATTTTCACCATGATTAAATCTGGACCGTTTGATCTTCTAATCTCGTCCACATCTGGACCATACAATCTGATATGTTGTGATCCTCTAATCTCAGCCAACACTGGACCACACGTTCTGATCTTCTGATCTTGGCCAATCACTGGACCATATGATCTGATCTTCTGATCTTGGCCAACACTGGGCTATATGATATGATCTTCTGATCTTAGCCAACACTGAACTGAGTCTGGATTGAACTGAAATTAAATCTGGATTTATGATATTTTAATCTGGACATTTACCTTCTGATCTAGATCAAGTCTGGATTAAATCTGGACAATCATTTCTTCTGATATGAACTTAGTTTTATACTCAAAACCATGCTATCTTCTGGTCTGGACCAAATCTGAAACAAGTCATTTGTTCTGGACCAGTTATCTGAAGCTCTGATTAAGTCTGGACTGATTCTTATAATTACTACCAGGCTATCTTCTGGTCAGAATTAATTCTGGACCAAGTCTAACTTATGATTCCTTCTGGTCTGCACCACGTCTCCCTTTGACAAGCTTCCTTCTGGTCTGGACCAGGTCTCCTTCTGGACTCTGCTTCCTTCTGATCTGGGCCAGGAAAGATATCCTCTGATGATGTTATTTAACCTTTGATGATATCCTCTGATATCCTCTGGAGGTGTATCCTCTGGTGCCTTCAGGATACATCCTCTGGTACCTTCTAGATGCATTATCTGGCCTAACCTTCTGGTGACATTTCTATCCTTTGGTTGCTTCCTCTAGATGTATCTTCTGGTGGTGTCATCTTCTGCCTCTGGTGACGTCATCTTCTGGTGACATTTTATATAATAATTCTAAGTACAAAATAAGATTACATGGAGTGCTTTTGTAAACATCAAAATCCTAAGTACTTAGAACCAACTTGGTTACCACAATCTCCCCCTTTTTGATGATGAAAAAACCTTAACTTATTTTGTTAGCTTATAATTTATTTGAAAAGCTTGAAAAAATTCGAAGTACTTGAAATACTCCCCCTAAGTCTAATAATGACTTTTTCCTATCCTTTTCAAATCCTTCTTAAATCACTCTTTCTTTTCTTCTCTTCTCCTCTGCTTTTCAACTCCTTTTTTTTTCTCTTTCTTTTCTCTCTTCACATTGCCTCTCCTTTTCAACTCCTTCTATTTTCACTCTTTCTTTTTCTCTCTTTATTTTTCTCTCTCCCTGTTTTCTCTCCTTTTCAACTCCTTCTCTTTTCATCTCTTTCTTTTTCACTCCTCCTTTCTTTTTATCTCTCCTTTTCTACTTATTTCTCCTTTTTTTCTCTCTCTCTCCCCCTTTTTGTCATCAGCCAAAAAAAGGTCCTACTATTTTTGTATTTTTATTTTTCTCTTTACAAAGTACAGAAAGTAAAAACAAGAAAATAAAATACATAAAGTAAAATTACAAGAAAATTAAAAACTCCTAAGATGACTACTTGAGCTAGTCAGATATGGAGATAATGTTGAGATGCTTCTTGATGAACTCGAACCTATCTTCAGGTAATGTTTTGGTGAAGATATCAGCCCATTGATGATCAGTGTCCACAAACTGGATGCTTAAAGTCCTTTTTTGAACATGGTCCCTAATGAAATGGTGTTTTATTTCAATGTGTTTAGCTCTAGAGTGTAAGATAGGGTTCTTGGTTAGGTTTATGGCTGAAGTGTTATCAGAGAACAAAGGGATATTGGTTTCAAAGATGTTGTTACACTCACTCATCTTGAACTTTTTGAGAAGTTCTTTAGTGTATTTAGATTGGTGAATGAGTATACTTGATTTACCTTGGTGAATCTGAATTCCTAGGAAGAACTTAAGTTCTCCCATCATGCTCATTTGGAACTCTTTCTGCATTAGGTCAGAAAACTCCTTGCACAAAGTGCCATTAGTGGATCCACAGATGATATCATCAATATAAACTTGGATAATTAAAATATCATTTTTAATGGATTTCCTAAATAGAGTATTATCAATCTGGCCTCTATCAAATTCATTCTTAAGCAGAAATTTACTAAGTCTATCATACCATGCCCTTGGTGCTTGTTTTAAACCATATAAAGATTTTTTAAGTTTAAAAATATGGTTTGGAAAATCAGAATTTTCAAATCCAGGGGGCTGTTTGACATAGACTTCCTCACTTATATAGCCATTTAAGAATGCACTTTTAACATCCATTTGATACAGAATTATATCATGATTAGCAGCAAATGTTAAAAGAATTCTAATTGCTTCTAACCTGGCCATTGGAGCAAAAGTCTCAGTGTAATCAATACCTTTTTGTTGATTGTATCCTTGAGCTACAAGTCTGGCTTTGTTCCTTACCACTTCACCTTTTTCATTGTGTTTATTCCTTAACACCCACTTGGTTCTAATAATGTTTTTGTTTGGCCTGGGTACCAGATCCCAAACATCATTCCTTGGTTCAAAGCTTCAACAACATTGCTTGGTTCATTTGTTAAGAGTAAACCAAACAGACTGGTTTCTCTACTTGATGATCTGGTCTTCAATGGTTCTGCTGCACTGCCAATAATGAGAGTTTCTGGAAGTGAAGACTTGTACTTCCATCCATTCTTTCCCTCTGACTTGTCTTTAGAGTCAGCATGTTCTTCTTCCTTGCTCTCATCTTTATCTTTCTCAGGTTCTGCTGCTGGTCCAGCTTCTGGTTCCTGTGCCTCTAGTTCACCTGCAATTTCCTCATCTTGCTTTGACTTTTCAGAGTCAAGCTGTTTATCATCAAACTTAATGTGGATTGATTCTTCCACAGTGTTAGTTTCCTTGTTAAACACTCTATAAGCTTTTGATCTCTCAGAGTAACCAATAAAAGTACACTTTTGAGATCTAGAGACAAACTTTGCTAAATTATCTTTAGTTTTCAACATAAAACAAGTACAGCTAAATTGCTTGAAATAGGAAATGTTAGGTTTCTTACCTTTCCACAGTTCATATGGAGTTTTATTTAAGATTGACCTGATGTACACTCTATTCTGAATGTAGCAAGCTGTGTTGATAGCTTCTGCCCAAAGGTAGGTGGCAAGCTTCATATCATTCAGCATGGTTCTGGCCATCTCTTGTAGTGATCTATTCTTTCTTTGCACCACTCCATTCTATTGTGGTGTTCTGGGGGATGAGAAGTTGTGAGAGATGCCATTCTCATCACAAAATTCTTCAATGTATTTGTTCTCAAAATCACCTCCATGATCACTTTTGATGGTTATGATCTTGACACCTTGTTCATTCATTACTTGCTTACAAAAAGAAATAAACACTTTGTGAGATTCATCTTTGTTCTTTAAAATTTTTACCCAAGTCCACCTTGTTTAATCATCAACAATCACAAATCCATATTTCTTACCACTGAGGGAAGCTGTTTGGACAGGACCAAACAGATCTAAGTGAAGCAGTTCAAGTGGTTGAGAGGTAGAAACACATTTTTTAGTTTTAAAGAGCTTTTAGTTTGTTTACCTCTTTGACATGCTTCACACAGAATCTCAGTTTTGGAACTTACCTTGGGAAGCCCTCTTACCAACTGGAGTTTGCTCAACTCAGATATAAGTCTAGGTTTTGCATGTCCTAGCCTCTTGTGCCAAATCAGATTCTGCTCACTTACAGATAATAAGCATTTAACCTATTGCTTAGTAAGACTAAACAAATCAATCTTATAAACATTATCTTTCCTAATGCCAATAAACAAAATAGATTTATCAAGTTGACTAACAGCTTTACATGTTTTCTGGTTAAAGATGACATCATACTTGCAATCACTTAGTTGACTTATGCTCAAAAGATTATGCTTCAGACCTTTAACTAACAGAACATTTTTAATAGAAAGGGAAGAAGATTTGTTACCAACTGTTCTTGTACCAATAATCTGACCTTTCTGGTTTCCTCCAAAGGAAACTTTGCCTCCATTTTTCATGGTCAGATCTAGAAACATAGATTTGTCTCTTGTCATGTGTTTGGAGCAACCACTGTCTAAGTACCATGATTTATGTTGCTGATCAGACCTTGCTTAAGAATCAGAGTCCGAGTCAGATTCAGACTCAGTTTGAGCCATTAGAGCTAGTTCAGCTTCTGGCCTGTTTGAGCAGTTTCCTTGATTCTGCTTTGGCTGATAGATCATGTTCCTCTGATGATTCTGGAACATGTTTTGGTTCTGGTAACTGTTGAAACCATGTTGGTTCTAAGTACTTAGGATTTTGATGTTTACACAAGCACTCCATGTAATCTTCTTTTGTACCTTGAATTATTACATTAAATGCCACCAGAAGATGAAATTTCCAGAGGCAGAAGATGAAGACACCAGATAATGCATCCAGAAGGTACCAGAGGATGCATCCTGAAATTACTAGAGGATATCTTTGCTGGCCTAGATCAGAAGAAAGCAAAGTCGGAAGGAGACTTGGACCAAATCAGAAGGAAGCTTGCTAGAAGGAGACTTGATCCATACCAGAAGGAATCATAAGTCAGACTTAGTCTAGAAGTTATTCTGACCAGAAGATGGCCTTGTAGTGAAATGATAAATAGCCCAGACTTGATCCAGACTTAATAAGAGGATAAATTAATGGTTCCAGAACAAGAGATTCAATCCAGATTTGACCCAGACCAGAAGATAGCATGGTTTAGGGTATGAAACTAAGTCCAGACCAGAAGAAATGATGTCCAGATTTGATCCAGACCTGATCCAAATCAGAAGGTAAAATGTCCAGACTGAAATATTATTTGTCCAGATTTAATTTAATTTCACTCCAGACCTAGTTGAGAATTTGTTCAGATCAGAAGGAAGATATTCAAATCAATGGTCAAGATTTAAGTATATGGCCTAGTGTTGGCCGAGATCAGAAGATCAGACCATGGCCTAGTGTTGGCCGAAATCAGAAGGTCAGAACGTGTGGTCCAGCATTGGCCGAGATCAGAGGATCACAACCGATCAGTTTGCAAGTCCAGGATGGCCGAGATCATAAGATCAGAAATTGTGGTCCATGGTTGGCCGAAATCAGAGGATCACAGTAGATCATTTAGTATGGTCCAGATGTGGACGAGAGCAGAAGATCAAAGGGTTCAGATTTAATCATGATGATAATTGGTGGAGATTTGATTAAATTTGATCAAAGTATTAAAAAGGATTTGATACAAAAATAAGTTGAAGTCTTGTGGAATTCAGAAGTTATTGGTGGGAAGAAAGATTTGTTCCAGAATTAATTAAAGTCAGAATTGGTCAAAGTTATTTTTTAAAGACAGTCTGGAGCAGAAAAAGATATGTTTTTTATTTAAAGTGAAACCCGATTGGACAAATTATTTTTGCAAGAGAATCCAGCAAGATACAGCTCGAATTTAAGCTTGGAAAAGACCCTAATCTGCATCTATAAAAGGAGGCTCAAGGCAGAAGACTTAGCATCGAAAAATCACAGAAGAGTCATACACTTCCGAAAGCAAACACTCAAGTTTTCAGTGAGGTTAATTGTGAGTTTCAGCTTTCCAGAAGCAAGCACTCGTGTTTTTCTTTCCCTTGTGTTAGATCTAAGTTGTTGAAGTAGAGTCTACAATCTGAGGGAGTCAGAAGGGGTAGCAGAATACTTGTCAATTAGATTCAAGGCGTTGTAATTCCTTCTACAATATGGGGTTGTCAGATTGGTAGGAGAAGACTTGTCTTAAGAAGTCAAGGTGTTGTATTCCTCAAAAGTCTAGAATTGTTATTCTATTTGAGAAGAGTGACTTGGAGGGTCAGTGGTATTGTTGTAATTCAAGGTTTTGAATTAATGAAATCCTTCAAAGTGAAGGGACTGGATGTAGCCTCGTTAACGGTGAACCAATATAAAATTCTGTATATTATTTTTACTTTATATCCGCTGCTAACTCTGTTTGATTCATACATCAGGTTTTGTTATAAAACTGCAAAAACAGAAAAATTATTCAACTTAGTCAAACACAATTCAACCCCCCCTTCTCGTGTTTGCACCTTCAATTGGCATCAGAGCTCGGTCTCAAGGCTGAGCACCTAACTAGTGTTTGAGGAAAGGTCCAACGGGTCAACAACATGGCAGAATCCAAAGATGATTTTGGAGGCAACATCAACAGACAACCACTGTTTGATGGAGACAGATTTGAGTATTGGAAGGACATAATGAGAAGTTTTTTCACATCTCAAGATCCTAAATTATGGAAGCTGGTAGTCAAAGGATACACTGCACCTACTGTTCCAGGAGATCCAACTAAAGAATTGGACATGGAAGATATGAAACCAGACCTGAGAAAAGCATACAAACTGCATCACAATGCCAGAACCATCATGATCAGTGCCATCATATTCAAGGAATTTGACAGATGCACAGATAAAGCAACAGCAAAGAGCATATTCGACAGTCTGGTTCTGATCTATGAAGGAAGCCAGCAGGTTCAAGAAGCAAGGGCTAACATACTGGTCAAACAGTATGAGATGTTCAAGATGGAAGATGATGAAGACATTGATGGAACGTTCTGTAGATTCCAGACTCTGATATCTGGAATGAAGGTCTTGAAGAAAAGCTACACAACAGCAGATCATGCTAAGAAGATTCTAAGAAGCTTACCAACCAAGTGGAGACCAATGGTTACTGCAGTCCAGCAAGCCAAAGATCTGAATACCTTAAGACTTGAAGATCTGATCAGCTCACTCAAGTCTCATGAAATAGAACTAGAAGCAGATGAACCAAAGAAGAAGAAGAATCTGGCCGTGAATTCGAAACAGAAGAAAGCTGGAAAGGCAGCACCAGAATGAGAGGATAGCGACAGTGACAGTGATGATATGGCTTACTTAACCAAACAGATGGTTAAGATCTGGGAAAACAGGAAGAGAAGAAGCTTCAAGAAGAAACATAACAGCAAAGGAAAGGAAGAATCTGACAAGAAGAGCATCGTCTGTTATGGATGCAATGAACCTGGACATATCAAGTCAGAATGTCCAAATCTGGAAAAAGGCAAACAGCACAAGAAGAGTTCCAGATTCAGAAAGAAGGGTCTGATGGCAGCCTGGGATGCATCAGAATCAGAAGAAGAATCGTCTGATGAAGAAGAGGCAGAAACAGCAATGATGGCACACATCATGTTTGCCTCTGGACCTCATAAAGGCACAACTTCAGGAAGGATAACAGGAAGAAGGAAGGATGATCAAAGCAGTCATTTAGGCATGTTTGGAAGCACATCAGAGGAAGCAATTTTGGCTCTAATGGCTCATACCAACTCAAGCTCTGGATACAACTCAGGCTCTGGAACAGAATCAGAAGATGAAGATAATGAGGTATTTTCTGATCTCACTAGATCTGAATTAATTGAGGCTTTAAAATACTTTTTAAATGCAAACAATAAGATGTCTTTAAAACTGAAATCTCTTAGGGAAGATAAGAAAAATCTAACCAAAGAAGTCCAAGTTTTAAAAAATCAAAATTCTGAGTATGCAACTGAAAACAAGGATTTTAAAACTGAAGTTGCAAGACTCAAATCGGAAAACCAACTCTCAAAAGTAATATTTGTTCCACTTCCAAAACTGTTTGTGAATCTGATATGCATGAACAATTTTTTCAAAACTTTATTTCTAATGGAATGGAAAGAAGTAAATATGCATCTATGATTTATGGAAACAGTAATAGTGGAAAGAGAGGTCTTGGTTTTACCGAAACGATTTCTGAAAGTAAAGCTGTTCATTATGATGTTTTATGCATTATTTGTGCTAAGAAAGGTCACTCTATACTATCTTGTCCAATGGTAAAATCTGAACAAGATCAGAGAGCTGTTAAGACTAACAAACCTGGACCCAATGAGTTCTGGGTACCAAAAGATCAAATTGTCTATGTTGCAGATATTCTGAGCAACCAGAAGGAGACATCAACAATGGTGCCTGGACAATGGATGTTGGCAATGCACAAACAGAAGAAGGTTTATGTTCTTGCTACAACCAGATAAAGGCAATATGAGTCTGATGGAAGAAGGTCTGGTCAACCCAACCAGAACCAGAATCAAAACCAAAACAGGAACCAGAATCAAAACTGGAACCAGAATCTGAACAGGAACTGGAACCAGTATCCGAAGCACAGGAACTGGAACCAGAACCAGAATTGGAACCAGTATCAGAAGCTCAGGAACTGAAACCAGAACCAACACTGGAACCAGAATCAGAATCAGAATCAATACTGGAACCAGAACTAGAACCAAAACAGAAATTATCATAATCATCTTAACCACCAGAATCACCTGATTCATCAGAACCACCAGATCCATTCAAATCACCAGAATCATCAAGGTTATTAAATTAGTGGTAAGAAATATGGTTTTGTGATTGTTGATGATTACTCAAGGTGGACTTGGGTAAAATTTTTAAAGAACAAAGATGAATCTCATAAAGTGTTTATTTCTTTTTGTAAGCAAGTTATGAATGAACAGGGTATTAAGATCATAACCATCAGAAGTGATCATGGAGGTGAATTTGAGAACAAGTATTTTGAAGAATTCTGTGATGAGAATGGGATCCCTCACAACTTCTCATCCCCCAGAACACCTTAACAGAATGGAGTGGTAGAAAGGAAAAATATGAAGGTAGCCACCTACCTTTGTGCAGAAGCTGTCAACATAGCCTGCTACATTAAGAATAGAGTCTACATCAGGTCCATCTTAAAGAAAACTCCCTATGAACTGTGGAAAGGTAAGAAACCCAAAATTTCCTACTTTAAGCAATTTGGCTGCATCTGTTTTATGTTGAACACTAAAGATAACCTAGCTAAGTTTGATTCTAGATCTCAAAAGTGTATCTTTATTGGCTACTTTGAGAGATCAAAAGCTTATAGAGTGTTTAACAAAGAAACTAACACTGTGGAAGAATCAATTCACATTAAGTTTGATGATAAACAGCTTGACTCTGAAAAGTCAAAGCAAGATGAGGAAATTGCTTGTGAACCAGAGGCACAGGAACCAGAAGCTAGACCAGCAGCAGAATCTGAGAAAGATCAAGATGAAGAAGAACATGCTGACTCCGAAGACAAGTCAGAGGGAAAGAATGGATGGAAGTACAAGTCTTCACATCCAGAATCTCTCATTATTGGCAGTGCAGCAGAACTTTTAAAGACCAGATCATTAAGTAGAGAAACCAGTCAGTTTGGTTTACTCTTAACAATTGAACCACACAATGTTGATGAGGCTTTGGCAGAGGAAGGTTGGATACTTGCAATGCAAGAAGAGCTGAATGAATTCCAAAGGAATGATGTTTGGGATCTGGTATCCAGACCAAACAAAAACATTATTGGAACCAAGTGGGTGTTCAAGAGTAAACTCAATGAAAAAGGTGAAGTGGTAAGGAACAAAGCCAAACTTGTACCTCAAGGATACAGTCAGCAGGAAGGAATAGATTACACTGAGACTTTTGCTCCAGTGGCCAGGTTAGAAGCAATTAGAATTCTTTTATCATTTGCTGCTAATCATGATATAACACTGTATCAAATGGATGTTAAAAGTGCATTCTTAAATGGCTATATAAGTGAGGAAGTCTATGTCAAACAGCCCCCTAGATTTGAAAATCCTAATTTTCCAGACCATGTTTTTAAACTTAAGAAATCTTTATATGGTTTAAAACAAGCACCAAGGGCATGGTATGACAGACATAGTAACATTCTGCTTAAGAATGAATTTGATAGAGGCCAGATTGATAATACTCTATTTAGGAAATCCATTAAAAATGATATTTTGATTATTCAAGTTTATGTTGATGATATCATCTTTGGATCCACTAATGGCACTTTGTGCAAAGAGTTTTCTGACCTAATGTAGAAAGAGTTCCAAATGAGCATGATGGGAGAACTTAAGTTCTTCCTGGTAATTCAGATTTACAAACGTAAATCAGGTATACTCATTCACCAATCTAAATATACTAAAGAACTTCTCAAAAAGTTCAAGATAAGTGACTGTAAGCCTATGGCCACCCCCATGCACCTAACCTGCTCACTTGAGAAAGATGAAATCAGCCAAAAGGTAGATCAGAAAACATACAGAGGTATGATTGGATCATTTCTTTACTTAACTGCTTCTAGACCTAACATTCTGTTTAGTATTTGTGTCTGTGCCCGTTTTCAAGCTAACCCTAGGGAATCCCATTTAACTGCTGTCAAACGAATTTTGAGATACCTTAAAGGAACCACCAACCTTACCTTGTTATACAAGAAAACCCCTACCTACAAACTAAGAGGTTTTTGTGATTCTGACTATGCTGGAGATAAGCTGGAAAGGAAAAGTACAAGTGGCAACTGCACTTTCTTAGGTGATAATTTGATCTCTTGGTCAAGCAAAAGACAAAGCACAATTGCCATGTCAACAGCTGAAGCTGAGTATATATCAGCAGCAGGATGCAGCTCACAGTTACTCTGGATGAAACATCAACTTGAAGATTACAACATCTTTGAAACCAATATCCCTTTGTTCTGTGATAACACTTCAGCCATAAACCTAACCAAGAACCTTATCTTACACTCTAGAGCCAAACACATTGAAATAAAACACCATTTCATTAGGGACCATGTTCAAAAAGGAACTTTAAGCATCCAGTTTGTGGACACTGATCATCAATGGGCTGCCATCTTCACCAAAGCACTACCTGAAGATAGGTTCGAGTTCATCAAGAAGCATCTCAACATTACCTCCATATCTGACTAGCTCAAGTAGTCATCTTAGGAGTTTTTAATTTTCTTGTAATTTTACTTTATGTTTTTTATTTTCCTGTTTTTACTTTCTGTAATTTGTAAAGAGAAAAACAAAAAATACAAAAATAGTAGGACCTCCTTTTGGCTGATGACAAAAAGGGTGTAAGACCCTTAAATTTAAAATAAATTATGGATTAATATCAAGTGTAATTTTGGAATGTTTGTAAAATATTTAATATATGTATATTTTATATATATATATATATATATATATATATGTAAATATTTATTTTTGAGGTTGAATTAAAATTATTGGACGAGGGATAAATTAATTTAATTACGAGTAATTAAATATTGGGCAATTAATTAAGATTTTATTTCTGTCGACGTAATTGCGACGAGAGTATTTAGTTATTTGAGGGACAAGTTAAATTATTATATTATATATATATATATACACATATGAGGTGACAAGAGTATGTGTATATATATGTTTGCATGAAAGGTATATGCCTATATATATAAGTGTTGTGTGTGTGAGGCAAGAGAAAATCATAACAGAGGCAGTTTTCCCTTCCACTCCTACCTGCCGTGCACCATCCTTTTCTCTCTTTTGTTTCTATTGTTGTTTGTGTCAGTAAAGGAAAAAGAGCATCCTCAAAACTCAAATTACTTGGAAATCCAAGTGTCGAAACAGAAAGTGTCAAAAAGGAAAGTTATTCCTCTCATCCTTACGGAGCTAGTGAACCAACTTTGGTAGTGACGACGTGAACAGGAGTTTCTCCGGTTTTTGTCGCAGTAACGTAAACGAGCAAGAAAATGTAACTAAGGTAAGGGGCTCCTTCCAACTTTCTAGATTGCATTTAGGGCTGCAAATGCATGTTTGATGGATGATTGTTATGAGTTATGTGTGTTAAAAATGGTGTTGTTGTTTTGATATTGAAACTGCCTTGCATGTAGTTATGGATGATGAAAATGCATGTTGTTGAGTTGTTGTTGCTGTTCTGTGTTGTTGCTACCTGGGTTGATGCATTGATGATGTTTTTGTTGTTGTGTTGATGAGTAGAATCATTTATATGTGTTAAGGATGTTCTAGGTTTTGTGGTTAAAGAAGCTGTGATTATGTTTTGGTGTTTGTGTTGGTTTTTTAAAAAAAAGAGTTTGAAAACGTGTTGAAGTTTTCTGGAAAATTTCACTGTTTTTGAAGGTGTATTCAAATACGGTACTAGTGTATTCGAATACATTCTTGTAAATTTCTAGTTTTTATTCAAAATTTGAATGTCGTATTCGAATACGACACTCCGTATTCGAATACAAATACATGATTTTTGCTACTGTTTTAGCACCTGTATTCGGCTATGACCTTGTCGTATTCGAATACAGGATTGCAAGTTTTGCTACTAACTTTGCATATGTATTCAGCTACGACCCTATCGTATTCAAATACAGAATTGCTGATTTTGCCACTGTTTTCGCATTTGTATTTGGCTACGACAACCTCGTATTCAAATACAGAAATGCTAATTTTTCTCTATTTTCGCATCTGTATTCGAATACAAGGATACTGTATTCGAATATAGATTGATTTGTTTTGAAAAACTCTATTTTAAACATTGGTTTATGCACTTAATGAGTTGGAAAACATTTGGAAGGTATATGACAAACTTATGTGGAGTTGTTGAGATGTTTTGAGATGGTTGGAGATGGTTTGAGGTGGTGATGGAGTGTCGGGATTTCATATTGTGTTTTGCATAATGTTTTCAGTGAAGAGAAAAACATAGCATGTCCATGCATTTCATAGTCAGGTGGTGACCACGATGGGCCATAGAGTTGAAGCGGTAATTGTGATGGTCCGTGAAGTTAAGTAGTAACCGTGATAGGTTATAGAGTGGTCGCGTGTTCGTGGTGGTCCATTCTATCCGTGCGAGGATTTAACTTTTGTGTATTTGGCCTGTGAGAGGCTAATACACGTAAATGTAGTAATCGTGATGGGTTGTAGAGTGGTCGCGTGTTCGTGGTGGTCCATTCAAATCCGTAAATCGTGCTGGTCCGTGAGATACTGCACTTTGGTAATGTTTAGCCTGTGAGAGGCTAACATGTGTAAATTGTGCTGGTCCGTGAGAGACTGAACGAGTGGTCCGTGAGAGACTGCACCTTGGTAATTCCAAGAATTGTGTACATTGGCATATACATATTGCATTGGGATGGTTGACCTGTGAGTCATGATTGGATATGAGTTGATGAGTGGAAATCGATGTGTGCAAGTATCTTATGAATTCTAAGTTTCCAATGAGTTTTGAGGATGGTTGATTGTATTTGTACTTGCAACATGATTTTTATATTAAATTGTTTGCTGTTTTGCAAAGATGCAGATGTCATGTATTTTAAAAAGTGAGCATCCTTATTTATCATCGTTGTTATAGCATTGAAATATGCCATGAGTGTATTTGCTATATTTGATATAATTGCTATGTGGTAATTGTTAATTTCGGTCGGCGACCCTTTACAATTATTGTGGAAAATTGGGATTTGCCCTCAGATGATTCCCAAACCCGTCCCACCGACGGTTGCACTAACGACGGAGATGTCGTTAGTTTTCCTTGATCTTCACTTACGGCGTATTTGTGGACAACGCAAAGGGACAGACAGCTTGGTGAAGACGAGACTTATAGAGGATGCAGAGGGAACCCCTGCTACTATAACTATAGTGCATGATCAGTTTAGACTTGTTGTATAGGGTCTTGAGCTCGGTGGGTGTAATTATTTATTTTGGGATAATTGTATATTTTTCCGCACTCTGATAACGTTTTAGTGGGCTGCGATCCGGATTTTTTTTTTTTTGAGATGTTATGACACTAACTTTTGTTGACGTATTACCGTTTGTTGTATTAAAAGTATTAATTCCCAAAATTAAATTACTTAGTTATATTTACGATGTAATTATTTAATTATTCTTGTCATTTGAATTTAAGACGTATTATTTTATGAGATGACTTAAATTTAATTCTTTATAATTCTTTTGAATTAATTTTGAAAATCTCTTATTTGTTTGGTTAAAAAAAATACACTCGGAGTGTTACAAAAGGGGAGAGAGAGAGAAAAAGGAGAAATAAGTAGAAAAGGAGAGATAAAAAGATAGGAGGAGCGAAAAGAAAGAGATGAAAAGAGAAGGAGTTGAAAAGGAGAAGAAACAGGGAGAGAGAAAAATAAAGAGAGAAAAAGAAAGAGAAGGAGTTGAAAAGGAGAGGAAACGGGGAGAGAGAAAAATAAAGAGAGAAAAAGAAAGAGTGAAAAGAGAAGGAGTTGAAAAGGAGAAGAAAAAGTCAGTATCAGACTTAGGGGGAGAGATTGGTCTGAGGGGGAATATTTCTAGCACTTCGGGTTATAAACTAGCAAAATAAGTTAAGGTTTTGTCATCATCAAAAAGGGGGAGATTGTTGGAACCAAGTTGGTTCTAAGTACTTAGGATTTTGATGTTTACAAAAGCACTTCATGTAATCTTATTTTGTACCTTGAATTATTACATTAAATGCCACCAGAAGATGAAGTTTCTAGAGGAAAAAGGTGAAGACACCAGATAATGCATCCAGAAGGTACCAGAGGATGCATCTTGAAATTACCAGAGGATATCTTTGCTGGCCCAGATCAGAAAGAAGCAAAGTCAGAAGGAGACCTGGACCAGACCATAAGGAAGCCTGCCAGAAGGAGACTTGATCCAGACCAGAAGGAATCATAAGTCAGACTTAGTCCAGAAGTTATTCTAACCAGAAGATGGCCTGGCAGTGAAATGATAAACAGCCCACACTTGATCCAGACTTAATCAGAGGATAAATTAATGGTTCCAGAACAACAGATTCAATACAGATTTGACCCATACCAGAAGATAGCATGGTTCAGGGTATGAAACTAAGTCCAGACCAGAAGAAATGATGTCCAAATTTGATCCAGACCTGATCCAAATAAGAAGGTAAAATGTCCAGACTGAAATATTATTTGTCCAGATTTAATTTCAGTTCAATCCAGACCCAGTTCAGAATTGGTTCAGATCAGAGGGAAGATATTCAGAGCAATGGTCAAGATTTAAGTATATGGCCCAGTGTTGGCTAAGATCAGAAGATCAGACCATTGCCCAGTGTTGGCCGAAATCAGAAGGTCAGAATTTGTGGTCCAGCATCGGCCGAGATCAGAGGATCACAACCGATCAGTTTGCAAGTCCAGGCTGGCCGAGATCAGAAGATCAGAAATTGTGGTCCATGGTTGGCCGAAATTAGAGGATCACATCAGATCACTTTGTATGGTCCAGATGTGGACGAGAGAAGAAGATCAAAGGGTTCAGATTTAATCATGATGATAATCGGTGGAGATTTGATTAAATTTGATCAAAGTATTAAAAAGGATTTGATACAAAAATAAATTGAAGTCTTGTGAAATTCAGAAGCTATTGGCGGGAAGAAAGATTTGTTCCAGAATTGGTCAAAGTTAATTTTGAAAGGCAATCTGGAGCAGAAAAAGATATGTTTTTTTATTTAAAGTGAAACCCGATTGGAAAAATTATTTTTGCTAGAGAATCCAGCAAGATACAGCTCCAATTTAAGCTTGGAAGAGACCCTAATCTGCATCTATAAAAGGAGGCTCAAGGTAAAAGACTTAGCATCAAAAAATCACAGAAGAGTCATACACTTCCAAAAGCAAACACTCAAGTTTTCAGTGAGGTTAATTGTGAGTTTCAGTTTTCCAGAAGCAAGCACTCGTGTTTTTCTTTCCCTTGTGTTAGATCTAAGTTGTTGAAGTAGAGTCTACAATCTGAGGGAGTCAGAAGGGGTAGCAGATTACTTGGCAATTAGATTCAAGGCATTGTAATTCCTTCTACAATCTAGGGTTGTCAGATTGGTAGGAGAAGACTTGACTTAAGAAGTCAAGGTGCTCTATTCCTCAAAAGTCTAGGATTGTTAGACTTTTTGAGATGACTGACTTGGAGGGTCAGTGGTATTGCTATAATTCAAGGTTTTGAATTAGTGAAATCCTTCAAAGTGAAGGGACTAGACGTAGCCTCGTTAACGGTGAACCAGTATAAAATTCTGTGTTTTATTTTTACTTTATATCCGCTGCTAACTCTGTTTGATTCATACATCAGGTTTTGTTATAAAACTGCAAAAACAGAAAAAGTATTCAAGTTAGTCAAACACACTTTAACCCCCCTTCTCGTGTTTGCACCTTCAGTAACTTGGATGAATCTGGTGATTATGATAACCTTTATGATTCTGGTGATTTGGATGAGTTGGATGAATCTGATGATTCTGATAATTCTGATAATTCCTGTAGTTATACTGATTCTAATAATTGAAGTAATTTTGATGATCATACCTAAACCTTTGATACTTATACTTGTTCTGGTTCTGGTTCTGGTTCTAGTACTGATTCTGATTCTAGTTCCAGTGTTGGTTCTGGTTGCAGTTCTTGTGCCTCTGATACTGGTTCCAATTCTTGTTTTGGTTCCAATTTCTGTTCTGATTCTGGTTCCAGTTTTGATTCTGGTTCCAGTTCTGGTTTTGATTCTGGTTCTGGTTGAGTTGACCGGACCTTCTTCCATCAGACTCAGATTGCCTCTGTCTAGTTGTAGCAGGAACATAAACCTTCTTCTGCTTGTACATTGCCAACATCCATTGTCCAGGAACCATTGTTGGTGTCTCCTTCTAGTTGCTCAGAATATCTGCAACATAAACAATTTGATCTTTTGGTACCCAGAACTGATTGGGTCCAGGTTTGTTAGTTTTAACAGCTCTCTGATCTTGTTCAGATTTTACCATTGGACAAGATAATTCAGAGTGACCTTTGTTAGCACAAACAATGCATAAAACATCATAATGAACAGTTTTAGTTTCAGCAATAGTTTCTGTAAAACCAAGACCTCTCTTTCCAATGTTACTGTTTCCATAAATCATATATGCATATTTACTTCTTTCCATTCCATTAGAAATAAAGTTTTGAAAAAATTGCTCATGCAAATCAGATTCACAAACAGTTTTGGAAGTGGAACAAATATTACTTTTGAGAGTTTGGTTTTCAGATTTGAGTCTTGCAACTTCAGTTTTAAAATCCTTGTTTTCAGTTGCATACTCAGAATTTTGATTCGTTAATACTTGGACTTCTTTGGTCAGATTTTTCTTATCTTCCCTAAGAGTTTTCAGTTTTAAAGACATCTTATTGTTTGCATTTAAAAAATCTTTTAAAGCATCCATTAATTCAGATTTAGTGAGATCAGAAAATACCTTATTGTCTTCATCTTCTGAATCTGTTCCAGAGCCTGAGCTGTATCCAGAACTTGAGTTGGTATGAGCCATCAGAGCCAAAATTGCTTCCTCTGATGTGCTTCCAGACTTGCCTGAATGACTGCTTTGATCATTCTTCCTTCTGCCTGATTTCTTTCCTGAAATTGTGCCTTTATGAAGTCCAGAGGCAGACCTGATGTGTGCCATCATTGTTGTTTCTACCTCTTCTTCATCAGACGATTCTTCCTCTGATTCTGATATATCCCAGGCTACCATCTGACCCTTCTTTCTGAATCTGGAACTCTTCTTGTGTTGTTTGCCTTTTTCCAGATTTGGACATTCTAACTTGATATGTCCAGGTTTATTGCATCCATAACAGATGATGTTCTTCTTGTCAGATTCTTCCTTATCTTTGTTGTTATGTTTCTTCTTGGAACCTCTCCTGTTCCTATTTTCCCAGATCTTAACCATCTTTTTGGTTAAGTAAGCCATATCATCACAGTCACTGTCACTATCCTCTGATTCTTGTGCTGCCTTTGCAACTTTCTTCTGTTTTGACTTCAGGGCCATATTCTTCTTCTTCTTTGGTTCATCTGCTTCCAGTTCTATTTCATGAGACTTGAGTGAGTTGATCAGATCTTCAAGTCTTAAGTTATTCAGATCTCTGGCTTGCTGAACTGCAGTAACCATTGGTCTCCACTTGGTTGGTAAGCTTCTTAGAATCCTCTTGACATGATCTGCTGTTGTGTAGCTTTTCTTCAAGACCTTCAGTCCAGATATCAGAGTCTGGAATCTACAGAACATTCCTTAAATGTCTTCATCATCTTCCATCTTGAACATCTCATACTGTTTGACCAGTATGTTAGCCCTTGCTTCTTGAACCTGCTGGCTTCCTTCATAGGTCAGAACCAGACTGTCAAATATGCTCTTTGCTGTTTCTTTATCTGTGCATCTGTCAAATTCCTTGAATGTGATGGCATTGATCATGATGGTTCTAGACTTGTGATGCAGTTTGTATAATCTGCTCTGGTCTGGACTCATATCTGGGATGTCCAGTTCTTGAGTTGGATCTCCTGGAATAGTAGGTGCAGTATATCCTTTGACTACCAGCTTCCATAATTCAGGATCTCGAGATATGAAGAAACTTCTCATTCTGTCCTTCCAATACTCAAACTTGTCTCCATCAAACAGTGGTGGTCTGTTGATGTTGCCTCCAAAATCATCTTTGGATTCTGCCATGTTGTTGACCCCTTGGACCTTTCCTCAAACACTAGTTAAGTGCTCAGCCTTGAGACCGAGCTCTGATGCCAATTGAAGGTGCAAATACGAGAAGGGGGGTTGAATTGTGTTTGACTAACTTGAATACTTTTTAGTTTTAAAACAAAACCTGTTATGTATGAATTAAAACAGAATTAGCAGAGGATATAAAGTAAATAAACACTCAGAATTTTATATTGGACCACCGTTAACTAGGCTATGTCCAGTCCCTTCACTTTGAAGGATTTCACTAATTCAAAAACCTTGTATTACAAAGTACCACTGACCCTCCAAGTCAGTCCTCTCAAAAAGTCTAACAACCTTAGACTTTTGAGGAAAAGAACCTTGAATCTAATTACTAAGTAATCTGCTTCTCCTTCTGACTCCCTCAGATTGTAGACTCTACTTCAACAACTTAGACCTAACACAAGGGAAAGAAAAACTTAGAGTACTTGCTTCTGGAAAGCGGATACTCATAATTGACCTCACTGAAAACTCAAGTATTTTTCTTTTGGAAGTTTATGACTCTCAAGTATTTTCAATGCTAAGTCTTCTGCCTTGAGCCTCCTTTTATAGATGAGTAATTAGGGTTTCTTCCATGCTTAAATTCGAGCTGAATCTGCCTAGATTCTCTTGCAAAAATAACTTGGCCAATCGGGTTTCACTTAAATAAAAAACGTATCTTTTTAGCTCCAGATTGCACTTGAAATTAACTTTGGTCAATCCTGTTCTTGTTTAATTCTGGACCAAATCTTTCTTCCCGCCAATAGCTTCTGAATTCCCTCCAAGACTTCATTTTATTTGTATCAAATCCTCTTAATACTTTGATCAAATTTCTGTCAAAATTTAATCAAGTCTTCTTCGAATTGTTAATGAAGTTATCACTGATTTTCATCATGATTAAAATCTGGACCGTATGATCTTCTAATCTCGACCACATCTGGACCATATAATCTGATCTGCCCCCAATTATGTGATCGTCTAATCTCGGCCAACACTGAACCACATGATCTGATCTTTTGATCTCGGCCAACACTAGGCCATATGGTCTGATCTTCTGATCTCGGCCAACACTGGGCCATGATGCTTAAATCTGGACACTGAACATTTTCTATCTGATCTGGACGAAGTCTGGACTTGGTCCGGATTGAATCTGAATTAAATATCGACTTGTGATATTTTAATTTGGATATTTATCCTCTGATCTGGATCAAGTCTGGATTAATTCTCGACAACATTTCTTTTGATCTGAAGTGAGTTTTATGCTTTGGACCATGCCATCTTCTGGTCTGGACCAAGTCACTTGTTTTGGACCAGTTATCTTCTGCTCTGGACCAAGTCTGGATTAAGTCTGGACTGATTCTTATTTCACGACCAGGCTATCTTCTGGTCAGGATTAATTCTGGACCAAGTCTGACTTATTATTCCGTCTGGTCTGGACCAAGTCTTCCTCTGACAAGCTTCCTTCTAGTCTGAACCAGATCTCCTTCTGAACACTGCTTCCTTCAGATCTGGGCTAGGAAAGATATCCTCTGATGATGTTATTTTACCTTTGATGACATCCTCTAATATCCTTTGGAGGTGTATCCTCTGGTGTTCTCTGGATGCATCCTCTGGTACCCTCTGGATGCATTCTCTGGTTGAACCTTCTGGTAACCATTTTATCTTCTAGCTGCTTCCTCTTGATGTATCTTCTGGTAGTGCCATCCTCTGATTTTGCCCAGCTTCTGATTTGTTCTTCTAAGTCAAAATAATATTTACATAAAATAATTTTGTTAATCATCAAAACTAAGTATAGAACCAACATGGTTCCAACAGATTGAACTGAAATTAAATCTGGACTTATGATATTTTAATCTAGACATTTACCTTCTGATCTGGATCAAGTCTGGATTAAATATGGACAGTCATTTCTTTTGATCTGGACTTAGTTTTATACTCAGAACCATGCTATCTTCTGGTCTGGACCAAATCTGAACCAAGTCATTTGTTCTGGACCAGTTATCTGAAGCTCTGATTAAGTCTGGACTCATTCTTATAATTACTACCAGGCTATCTTCTGGTCATAATTAATTCTGGACCAAGTCTGACTTATGATTCATTCTGGTTTGGACCAAGTCTCTCTCTAACAAGCTCCCTTCTAGTATGCACCAGGTCTTCTTCTGGACTCTGCTTCCTTCTGATCTGGGCCAGGAAAGATATCCTTTGATGATGTTATTTAACCTTTGATGATATCCTCTGATATCCTCTGGAGGTGTATCCTCTGGTGCCTTCGGGATGTAACCTCTAGTACCTTCTGGATGCATTATCTGGCCTAACCTTCTAGTGACATTTCTATCCTCTGGTTGCTTCCTCTGGATGTATCTTCTGGTGGTGTCATCTTCTGCCTCTGGTGACGTCATCTTCTGGTGACATTTTATATAATAATTCTAAGTACAAAATAAGATTACATGGAGTGCTTTTGTAAACATCAAAATCCTAAGTACTTAGAACCAACTTGGTTCCAACAATATGAGCTCAATTCACATAGACAAATGGTACACAAATGATCTGCTTATGTTGTTCTTTGATTGGATAGAATAGCTTGTAATGATGATTGAATGGCTCTGTGATAGAAGGCCTCTTGTTCAACCGTCACTAAGGCCAAATCAAGTCATCACCCTCTTCTATTGTCTTTGGATGTTGAGGTTCAATCTTACTCTTCCTTTTTTAAATTTCAAAATATGTCGCTTGGTAATAACAATTTTAGGCAGGTTGTGGTTAAGCGTTTGAGCATGTCTATTGTGGGATATGCAATGTTTATCCCCTCTCAAAAACTGAAGAAAAAAATATTTAGAAAATCTTAAAATATTTGAATAAATATGTGTTTGGGGATGTACACATGAAAGTGACTGATTGTTTATATGAGATAAATAGAATTCAGTATCTTATTAACTTTGCAAGTTCCTTTGATGAGCTTTCCATTGAGGAGAGACAAGCTCAAATTAACTAGCAAAATGCTATTAGGATCTAAAAGAGTTATTAGAAGGACAAATTTAGGGTGAAATGGCATTTGGAAGGGACATATGTACAAAATTCTTCCATAGGTTTACCAAGATTTCACAAACCACTCAAAAAATTAACATGATTTTAAATAGTATCAATGTCTAGAAAAATGATGAAGATATAGACCAACATATTCCATATAATAATCCTCCAAACCCTAACGATTCTTGTTTCTTTACCTACCTTCTTTTCGCTGCTTCTAAAGTTGTGCCTATTCTCAAATTTTCTAACAAGTTATTTTCAAACTAGTTGATTCCTTCTCCCCCTCTACGGACTCATAACAGTCCATTCATCTCCTATTCATGTGTTTTGGGCATACCCCTTCCCCTTGTGTTTATCTCGCAAATCTCACTCAATGATGATGATGACCAAAGTTGTGGCCACCATCACCATCGAACTTGTGAAACTTTGGTGGATACTAGGATTTTCCCCTCCACCACCCACCCCTCTTTCTCTCACTTATCCCCATGATATATATTGTATACATTTTGAACCATGTTCCTTGAGGTTACAATGTCAAGCTCTCAGTACTAAGCTGACACCTCATAGACATACTTCATCTGTCCCATGATGATTGAACTATTTATAACATTAAGAGTGCTAACAACACACTCTTTAACACACATTTTCTTGAACACTCTCTTTGATTGGTTAAAATTCACATAGGTCCTACCAAATTATGTGTGTCCCTTATGAATTTGGTGGAACCTTGTGAATTTAACCAATCACATAGAGTGTTGGAAAGTGTGTATTAGAGAGTGTGTTCCTAACATTATTCTTATAAAAAAATATTATTACAAAAGGAATGATCCTTTCTATTTTCAATGTAATATTAATTAAAGTTTTTGTTTTTGTTTTCGTTAAAGAAAGTTTATATGAGTTGGGTTCTAAGGACTCATCAGAGTCAAAGAACGCTAATAGATGTACTTACAGATCACCCACCATATAGGAACTTACAGATCGCCCAATCGAAGAGAGAGAGTTGTGAGCCAATTCCTTCTCAGCTTAACCAAACCTTCATTTACATAATTTTTTTCAATAGTACATTTAATTAAAACTACATGCATCACTCCAAATTCGCAATCTTCCAATTTTCATTAATGATAATTGTGAATATACCAATAGTTGATCAAAACAATTTGGTATCTGTATTATTTTCTCTCTTCCATTTATACATTTTTTAATTTGTGTGAAACAACTCAAATAGGTCATTCATTATGGGACCGAGAGAGTAATAACTTTACATAATAGTAAGAGTGTAATAGAAAAAATATCATCAATATTTCATTGATATTATAAAATGACATTTAAAATGAGACAATATTTTTGTTATATATATATATATATATATATATATATATATATTGTGCGATGGAGTGAGTTTTAGTTATAGTTATAGTTGTAGAAGCACACTCCCTAAAATGAAAAATAAACAAAAAAGTATATCAAATACAACAAATTTTTATTTACTTTTTTGCTTTTATATATATATATATATAAAAGCAAAAAATGTCATTATTATATTTTCAATCTTTATAAATTATTTCGTCACCTTTTATATATATGATTAAAAAGGAACCTATAATCTTTGAAAAGTCCAAAGTCTGATACCAAGTTCATTCACATAAGATCTGTCCCCACAACAAAATGATTTACCAAACATCTCTCCACCAACTTCACCGTCTTTTTCTGCAATAACTGAAAATGTTATTAATGAATTAAACATTTTAGAAAAGGCTTTTGAAGTTGATAAAACCTTACTTCATAATGATTTTTATGATGACAAAAACACAGAAAAAAGAATATGGTTCTTCAAAACTTTTATGGAACAAAGAAAAGAAATTCAGAAAGAATTTTATGAACTTGTTTCACAAAACAAAGTCCATATTTTGTTCTTTGACTGGTTTGAAATTTATGCTGAACAAAAACAAATTTCTTATCCTTTCAAACATGAACAAACCTCTGTGAATCCCGTAACAACTAGGAACAAAGTGGTAGAGTGGGAAATGTCAAATGGTAGGAAAGTACAATCCGAACATCCGCCATTAAGACAGATCAAAATACAAATACCACACCTAGAACAAACAATAGAGGCTGCACCTTACAAAATCCCTAGTCACAGCCCAGACAAAGATATTCAAAATATCCTACAACAAAATAATTTTACAAATGTTCATCTTAGTACAATTGCAAAACAATTATCTAAGATAGAAGAACATCAAAGGACAAATAGTGTTTCTACTTCAGAAACATCAGAACCAAAACTAAAAAACCCTAGATCAAGTACAAGAGCAACAAAACAACCCTTAGCCATTAGCCATGGTAGCTAAGGACACTCTAGACAAAACAATTACAACTCTAGATCAAGTATCTGAGAGTGAAAAAGAGCAACAAAACCAAAACCTGTGTGGTCTCCAGAGGCAACAAGGTCAACCCTTAGCCATGGTAACTGCACCAGATCTAGCCATTGAGAATAGACCCAACGTCCTTTCTCAATCAAAATTCAACGCCAGTACTGTCTATGAATGGAACATAGATGGTATGTCAGAATACAACATCCTTAGTCTTCTTCAACAGATGACTATGGCTTCAAATGCATATAAAACCCAAGCAAACACCCCTGATAAAGCCATTGCTGAACTCCTTATTGTAGGGTTTTCAGGCCAACTCAAGGGATGGTGGGATTACCACCTTACACCAAACCAACAACTAGAAATTTTAAGTGCGATCCAAACTATAGAGGAAGGAATTCCCATCCTCGATGAGTTAGGAAACCCAACACCTGATGCAGTAGCAACACTGATTCACACAATTAGTTTTCACTTCATAGGTGATCCATCTCACTTAAAAGACAAAAATGCAGAACTCCTTTCAAACCTCAGATGCAAAAAGCTATCTGAGTTCCAAAACTACAAAAATACTTTCCTAACTAGGGTTATGCTTAGAGAAGACTCAAACCAACCCTTTTGGAAAGAAAAATTTCTTACAGGACTCCCAACTCTTTTAGGAGAAAAGATGAGGAACAAAATCAAATAAATTTATTCAACAAATCAAATTCCATATAATCAATTGACTTATGGAGAATTGGTAAGTTTCACCCAAAAGGAAGGTTTAAAAATCTGTCAAGATTTAAAACTTCAAAAACACTTGAAATGGGAAATGAAACGAACTAGACAAGAACTAGGATCGTTTTGCAAACAATTTGAAATTCCCATAACAAATGTTTCAAAAAACTGTGAAGGATCTTGTTCAAAAGATTATAAAAAACCTCACAGAAAGTTTTTCTCAAAACCTAGTAATCAAGAATTTTACAAAAACTATAAACCTCAAAATCATTACAAACAAATAAAACCTTTTAAAAGAAAACCTTTTGAAAGAGAATTTCAACCAAAACAAGTAACTTGTTATAAATGTGGCCAACCAGGACACATTTCCAAAAATTGTAGAAAAACCCAAAAAATTCACGAATTACAAATTAGTGAAGAAATGATCCCAAAAATTGAGGCAATTCTTTTAGAATCCTCTGAAAACGAAACAGATTCTGAAAAAGGCTCATCAGAAGATAATAAACCTTTACAAACTGATGACATAGGAAACTTAGAATCAGAATTAAGCTCAAAATCTTTACATGTTCTAACAAAAGATCAAGAATTAATTCTTGAAATAATAAACAAAGTGGAAGATACAAAACTTCAGAAAGAATTAATAGAAAACCTATTAAAAACTTATGAACCAAAACAAAGCCAATCATCTTCATCAAAATTACTTCCAAAATCTACTTATGATTTCACAAATATTTTACGAACAAAAACAAAATCACAAACTCGTGTCACAATCCAATCTCTTCAAGAAGAAATCAATATTGTGATAAATGAATTAAAATCTCTAAAACAAAAACAGGAAATAGATTCGAATATTCTTCAAAATCTCATTTTCAAATTACATGAGCAAAATTCTTCCGAATCAGAACATGAAGAAGAAGAAAATGAGGAAAATATAATTGAAAACTTAGAAAAAATCCCTCAAGATTTCTTGTTCGTTCTTAGAGCTGTAACAACAAGAAAATATTTAATAAAAACTACTTTGTTTTTTCTAATGATTTCAAAATAGAAGCAATAGCACTTGTTGATACGGGAGCAGACTTAAACTGCTTGAAAAGTAGCATTGTTCCAAACAGATTTTTAAAGAAATCTAAAGAAAAACTTGTTGCAGCTAATAACTCCAACATGATCATAAAAAACGAAACGGAAGCTTCTGTTACAAATGGAAGTATTTCAATCAAAACTCCTTTTGTATTATTAGAAAATATAACTCATAATATCATTTTAGGGACACCATTTATCAGTATGATAACTCCCTATTCTGTTAACTATGATAATATTTCTTTTAAAACAAAAGAAAGCAAAATCATTTTTCCTTTCATTGAAAAACCCAGAACAAAGAATTTAAATCTTTTAAAGGCTTGTTATGTCTATGAAAATGAATTAAATTGTTTAATTTATGGAAAAGAACAACATTTATGTTTTCTAAAACAAGATGTTTCTTTTCCCAAAATAAGACAACAAATACAAACAAATTCCATAAAACATTTCATGTCATATGCATTACATGAAATTCCTTCCATTGTCAAATACATTAAAAAATTTCAAAATAATTTACTCAAAATTTTACTTTGCATAGATTACAAATCTACAAAAGAAGTTTTACAAAACTTTTTTCAAAACATTGCATCAAAACATATTTTGATCGTTAATATTTTTGATATTAAAAAGGGAGATCAAAACTCAATCCTAGATTTTCTAACTAGAAAATTCCTTCCAAACAAGATGCCCAGAAAACCTAAAGCAAATACGGTCCACAAGGACAAGCACCAAAAAACCCAAAACCTATCTCTTCGGCGAAGCCAATCCGATCTTGGGCTGATGCCGTTGAAGAAGAAGACACCAAAAATAATAACCAAAACCATGTTCAAAAATGGCTTAACAGCCAACAAATCTCTTAGCCTCAAACATACCTAGATGATATTGAAGCTTCAATCCTTAAAGAAAAGCTTCAATTACAAAAATTTACGGAACTCCATGAGCTCCAAGAAAAAATCAAAAGTCTCTCTAAGGAACTTACTATTTTTCAAAACCCAGAGAAGGGAGAAAGTTCTTCTTCAAAAACCCCTTCTCAAAATATTCTTTCAAGACCCCTACAGGAGGGATCATCTTGTAAAATCATTTTGTTGTTCATCGTTTATGTTTTGATTTGTATAGATCTTATGAGGGATGTTTGTTGAATAGTCAACATTTTGGAAAGAAGCATTAGGGATGCTAGAACAAGAGAATCTTGGTTTTGAAATTTTTTCTAATTTGTTGGGTTTTGAAGTTAGATCCATGGTACTGGTGGAAGATCCAGCATCAGAATATTTGGCACTAGAAATTCTTGTAAAACTCAGTTTTACTTTTCCATCAATATACTGTGTAACTTTCATCAATTTGGTGTTTGGTTTTGATTGTTCAGGAGATTTTGGTTTTACTGCTCCTTCAAGGATCCATTCTTCAGGAAGATCTATGTCTTTCCAAAGGATGGTTCTTGGAATTACAGTATTTGACCTTGATAGATCTGTTTGAAGAAACAAAGTTTCACCTTTTTTGTTTTCAATGTTTTTTGTCGCCGTGAAGGCTGAAAACATGGCTTTGTAATGGATCCTATAAATGATTGCTACAAGAATAGATCCAGTTAGCATTTTGTAGTTATGGGTTTTGATTTGTAAAACTAGAGATTTCAAGATGTTTGGGTCTTTTAAAGACAAAGAAAAATCTGGGTAACATTAAAAGTAGATGGGTCCTTGACACAAACTAGATTCAATTGAACTTATGATTGAATCTTGAAAGTTTAAGAACCTTGCATCTCGCAAAACACAAAGGATAGAAGTGTTTAATCCTTCCCTTGTTAATGGTTTGATGCCTACTTGAACAAGGCCTATGTGAATGAAATTATATTTTCTTTCACAATGTTTTGTTATCGTTTTTGGAGAGAGAAGTTGTATTATTTCGAAGGATTTTGTTAAAGGAACATCGTTCTCTTCAGTTTTGATTATGTAATCCGTTTTGAGGAGATTTTTGAAAAGTCCAAATTCATAGACTTGATCTCTTCTGATTTTTGGAATTTTCCAGTTGTTTATAGGTTTTTGAAAATCTTCAATAGTGATTTCTTCACTATTGATCGGTTTCCTTTGATCTGAAGTGTTTTGAATAGCAGGTTTTGAGAAAGATGAAGATCTACAAAATATGTTTTCCATTTTTAAAGTTTTGGTTTCGATTTGAAGAAGGTACCTTTGGATTTACTGCCCTTAACGCCTGTCCGTCGGCTAAAGCGGGACCTTACTACCCAAGGCGCGTTATCTTCAAACAAAAACTTCCAACGTTAAAAATAAAAAACAGATCTTATATCTCTTATATCCTCCCAAGTCTGATACCAAAGACGCCGCAAAGCCTTGGGCACAGATCCATTTTTAAAGTTTTGGTTTCGATTTGAAGAAGGTACCTTTGGATTTATTGCCCTTAACGTCTGTCTGTCGGCTAAAGCGGGACCTTACTACCCAGGGCGCGTTATCTTCAAACAAAAACTTCCAACGTTAAAAATAAAAAACAGATCTTATATCTCTTATACCCTCCCAAGTTTGATACCAAAGACGCCGCAGGATCCAATGGTACAGATCTATAGTTCAGAGTAAGAAAAGCATCAGACTTTTCAAAATGCATGATGTATGAATGTATGAAGAAGATCTCCTTTGTTTCAATCATAAGTTCAATATGCATGATTATCCAAGAATATTACATGACTTATCCAATGAATTATCGTTCCCCATTTTTATATCTTTTTAAGTTTTTAAGAATTTGCGCGTTATCATTGTGACAAAAAAGGTTCTGTGCGCATATGATAATCCATTACATTATGAAACTTACCATTCATAATGTATGAACTTTATATATATATATTTATATGATTAAATAAGTTTTCAATCCAATGTCATTATTATATTTTCAATCTTTATAAATTATTTCGTGAGGTTCTCTAAACTTATTTATTTTTATCTTTTATCGTTGATTTTAAATCAATTCTTCTGCATCCTTCATATTTAAATGATGTTTTCTAGTATTGTTTATGACATTATAGGAATTTTTCTAATAAAATTATAGAATTTTTAAAAAAATAATAAATTAAATATAAATTTTTAAAAAATTTGTTAAACATGTTTTAAATTTACTAAAAAAACTTTCAAAAATCAAAGGATAAATAAGAGTTGTTTAAAATCAAGGACCAAAAATAAAATCAAAAACTTTTAATAAATCAAAAGTTGATGTAAATTTTTAAGTGAAATTTTATAGGGGATAAAAATATATTTATTATAAATATATATATAATTTTATTTTGGAGGGAGCAGTAAAAAAATCTATTACCAGGCCTTTTATTAGCCCACCAACGGTTCTTCCACTCATCATTCACCTCCTTCTTCTGTAAACTCCCTCCCTCCCTCGATAGAACATATATGTGTGACTAATATTTTGAATTATTTTGGAAAAATAATTAAATTTAAAACGTTAAAAAAATAAGAAAATGATAATAAAAATTTATTTTAGTTGGTCGTGATCTCGAAATCAATAAAGGGGTGGTGTTTCTAAACCACCTCCTAAGAAAATTTTCTTCAATCTATCTAGTATAAGAAATCACGAGTATAAATATTTCTTAAAAGAAATCAATATATGACTATAGATATAATGAAAAATAAGTCTATTTTTAAATAATTAATATTAGTAATTAATCATTAATTTGTTAAAAACAAAAGTTAAATTCATTATTTTTTCGTCGCTTCAATTCTATCAAACCATCTTTTTACTTTCGATATAATAAAATAAGTTAAACATTCTTACTATTAAAAGTCACACTTCCGTCACATTCGGTAGGAAAAATTGAATAATTAAGTCAAAGTTAAATAAGCATGTGAAATTCAATGTCATCAACCAAAATTTACAAATCAAATGGAATCCAATTCAATTTAAAATTCATGGAATAAGAAGTGAAGAATCTAAATTTTGTTCTTGTTTCTATATACTTATCTGGTTGAATAATATTTCACTTTATGAAAATTTCTCTCAACCACGTCCTTCCTCTACATTTCCAGACCCAATGTGTATTCACACGTTGCAACCGAAGTATCACAAAATTGTTCAAGTAGAAAAATAAATTGGAAGAGGACATAAATTTTAGCAAGAAAAATCAATGCTAAAAAGTACAGTAATTCTTATACTAAATGATATAGGAACTCAGGCACATAAGGTACATATAAATAGCAAATATCAAAATAAGTAGGTACTAATATATCTTCAAAATGGTACTATTACTAGAACTTTATATTTTAGAAGCCTCAAAAAACAAAAAAGATTTAAATAAATCTGCATATAAAATAAAAAATACCAACAATTTTCAAAAGTGAAATGAATGACCACAAATTCATTAAAGCATATGTACTTTTAGTTTTCGCCACAAATTCATTAAAGTGCAATACAAACCATTTAATATTGAAAGTTGAAAGTGAACCAAAATATTTGAACGGTTATCAGAGGGAGTTTAATATTTGAAGTTGAAACTCAAGTAAATATTTTTCACATTTTTTGTCTAAGGGGTAACAATCCACTTAGTGCTAGTACTTATCCATTAAGAAGAAAACGGTTATACTTCTATTCCTCTTTTGGTAATTGCAATAAATAATAAATTACAAATTATTTTGGGGGGAAATTTGCTTCGCTTGGTATGATAATAACTTAATATATAAGAAACTCAAGTAAAATATATGTGCGGTTATTAGAAAATGGTTTTGTTTCTATACCTATTTTGGTCATTGCAATAAATAAAAAATAAGTAATAAATTAAAAAACACTTTTGGGGAGAATTTGCTTCCAGGTGGCAACAACTTTAAGATATATATATAAAAATCATATCAAATAAGATGAATTTTTCAATGAAAGATATACATTTATATGATCAAGATTAAACTCTCTCACCTTTTTATTATAAAATTTATCTCATTGATATGTTTCCATATATATATACACCATAGCACTTTCAATCTTGTACCAAATAAAAAATCTTTCCATAAAAAATATTATAAAAGCAGTGAATATGCATCATGATTCCAATCATTTGGGGATTACAACTGCACTATATATTGAGTTTACGGGAGTTATGGTTGTTATTGGAACAACTTAAAATAATGGGTGGCGATTTATATAGATTGAGTCTTTTTCACAATTGAAAAATCTTGCTTTTATGCATACTAGCATTGTTCTTTGGTCTATTAGAAATAGATGGCTTAATTGTTTTGAGATGGTTAAAATAATGAGTTTCATTATATCTGATATTTTTAAAGAAAGGAATCAATGTGTAGACAAGATTACAATTTTGGAATTTCACATTATTAACAGTCAATAGTGGGTATACTTTTCATTATAATATTTATGATGTTTTCAATAGAAACATGATTAGTCTTCTTGAATATAGATTTTGCTAATGTTTGTAGGTGTTTATTGCACTCATTTTTCTTCATCATAGTTTTATCCATATGAGTTCTCTTGGTAAAGTTTTTAATGAGACAATATTTTGTATCCTAAAGGATTTCTCTTGGACTTTGGTATAGTCCTTCTAAGCATATTATATTTTTTTACTTATTTTTAATAATATTTTATAGTACTGCAAATGGTAGATGATTAACTTAAGAGTACCAACATAAATTAGATGTAAAATTAATCGAGTGATGTCTTTATACTATATTTTTACTTTAAAAAAGTAGCATATGATCGAATGAAAAAAACTACTCACATGGGTATTTTAGAAATTGTAATATCTATTTTTTGGAAAATATATACTGCAAATAAAATATATTTATTATTTTTAAAAATTTAACATAAAAGATTCATAGGAATTCAAAATGCTACCCAAATACATTTTCATAAAATTTATTTTCTTGAAAGTTATGTCTTTGGAAAATTATTCCTAAGAATAACTTTTTATTTCCTAAAATAGACGCTTTTTTTTAGAGAAATGTTATTTGAACACACTTTTGGACTCAAATACAAATACAAATACAATACTTACTTTTTATACATACTATGATGACATAAATGTGGGTCATATTCCCTCCCTCTTTCTCTCTCCTTCCATAAATGTGGGTCATACTGTATTTGTGTCCAAAAGTGTATTCAAATAAGATTTTTTTTTTTTTGAGATTTTAATTTTAAAATTTTGATTTTTTTTGAGTTTTTAAGATAAGAGTGTTGTTATAGGTGATGAAGATAGTTTTATATAAAAAAAACATTTAAAAATTAATTTGATGTGATTTAATATATCCCATTTAATGTGATTTGATGCATAAATCACTTAAAAAAAATTATCAAATAATGACATAAGGGTTGCGACGGTTCTCTTGGAACCGCCTACGTTTCCTAATCGTGACGGGTAATATGACACATTTCCTCAACCGTCGCCTCGCTTACCCAAAACCCTTCTACCCTGCGTTTGCAATTTCACTGCCCCGTTCCAAGTTCACTCAAACCCTTTCTTTTTTGTTTTCTACCCCCAAAATCGTTCCCGTTTCCTATTCTCCAATTTCTTTCATTTTCCATTTGACCCAAATCAACCTCTTCCTAATTTTCTCCTCAAATCCCTTAAAATCTCAATGAGGATTAACATTCACATTCACACATCGCAACTTTCTCATGCATCAACATTCACACATCGTTTTCTCCTTTTTTCTGCCAAGTTCCCATATCATTAAAAGTCGGAGCTATACGACACACTCAATTTCGCACTTCACACATCGCAACTTTCTCATGCATCAACATTCACACATCGTTTTCTCCTTTTTTCTGCCAAGTTCCCATATCATTAAAAGCCAGAGCTATACGTCACGCTCAATTTTGCACTTCACACATACACTGCTAACTCTCTTTCATTTATGGCGTTACTGCGTTTTCAACATTTCTGCGATTTGCATTTGTGGCGTAGCTGTGTTTTCGGCTTGCTGCGATCTGGTTTTTTCGATGTAGGGCATTGTAAGTTTTCTCTTCTATTCTCTACATTGCTTACCCATGGGTGAGTGCAACATGTAAGAAGAAGAGATTAGATTAGTTATAGGGTTTCTCTTATTAGGTCATTTGTTTTCTTCTTCATTTTCAAATCACGTTACTCTTGAAAAATTCTAATGGAAATATTACTTTGTGTTTATTTTGTGGTATTTATGTTATAGTAGTACTTTCTCCAATATTGTTGCTTATAGAAAACACATGTTTATCTGCATAAAACTCATCATCAACAGGAAATAAACAATATTGTAGTAGTAATTTCTATTGCGTTCAACGATCTTTGCTGTCAAGAAGATCAAAAGCTCACAAATTTAATGAAGGTAAAAATTTGTATTGTGTATTATGCGTTTTGCGTTCTTTGGGTTTTACAATTTGTTCTGCATTTCGCCCTACTTTTTTACTTTCAACATATCAAGCATCATTTTAATAGAGAACACCAAGACTTTTTTGTTTGTTAAGTATGGGACAGTGGGAACCCTTTAATTTGGATATGAAATGTTTTTGAGGTAGAATAAGCAACTCAAATATATTCGAACTTGAGTCAAAGGTTACATTCAATACATTGATTTTTAAAGATTTCGCACTAATGATTGTTGTTGCAAATGCAAGGGCTATGTGAAACTTTGCAAAGAAAAAGCCTTCCATGTTTTATTTGTGAATTATGTTGACGTTGTTTGTGAATGTTGATCATTGTGACTTTTTTGTCTCTTTATGTATGAATTAGTTTCAACTTGCAAATGGATTATAGAATGAGAATCTTTGTTGTTTAAGTTGTTTTGGATTCCATGCTTCTATTCCAATTGAGTTGTTTTGTGAGGAAAACAAGTGCATATTAGCTTAAATTAATGGAACTTTGAGAGATTCGATAACATGTCACTATTTTTAGAGTGATATTCATTTGAGTGAACATTAACATATTTGAGTTATAACATGTTTTGTCTTCCTCTCAAACTAGTGATTTTGTAAACTACTTTATTGGTTTTATACTTCTATGGAAGGAACATAAAACAACAATTTTAGAGATTGCAAGAACATGATGCAAGCTTGCCTCTGTATATTTTATTTAGAAGACCTTGTGAATCTTTCCTTTAGGTGTTATCCAGGTTATCTTTTTCTTGCTTCTTTAAGCACATACCAATGAAATGGTTTCTTAAATTATTGAATTTTTCTTTGATTAAGATTTAGAATAAGAGTTTTTTCTTTATCTTTGAAAGCACACCAAAATAGTTTTGTATTCTTATAAAATTACCGTATTAAAGGCTCTTGTTATAGTTCTTGATAAGTAAATGAAGAGTTTGTTGCACCCAAAGAAGTCAATTACTCAACTTTCACAAATACAAGAGGTAGTCTCCTTGACTTTACATATTTTTTCCAAAACACTACATTGTATATAAGTTTCTATCTTAGGCTTCTGAATTGCATATTTTTGGGTTTTATCAAATGGTAATTGGACTTTCATATTTTTGCCAAAACACTGGATTTTATGTTAGTTTCTTTTGCATCATCATCATCTTCTTCTTCTTCTTCTATTTTTCTGCAACTCTTTGTTATGCGATGCATTTTGCTTCTTTGTTTGCTCATATGGATTGTGGTTGGGTGAGCTGGAAATGTATTGAGTGGATTCTAACTTGATTAATCATTCTGTTCACCTCAACTCGATTGTTGATCTTGGATATTTTTGTGCCTATTTGTTTTAACAATTCAAAGTTCTTAGCTTTCTCTTGCTAGTTAGGGCCAATGAGAAGTTGGTGAAGTTAGGAAATCTTCGTATGGATGTTATGTTATTACTTTTTAATAGATTATATGAATGAAATTTAGTCATTTTTACTTTAATTTAAGAGTAATTGTTATTTAATAAGCCATCAAAATAAAATTAATGAAAAATACAATAAAAAATGTTACCCAAAAATAAAACAAAATTATATCTGCTTCAAAACTGTTGCAAAGAGTATTTAGAGGCGGTTGCTAACTGTCACAATACTCAACAGGAACAAACACAACAACTACATTTAATGATGGTTTGAAGTGTCGCAAACATTACTTGGAGGCGGTTGGAACGACAATTTTTAGAACCGTAGCAAAATAGCCTCGCGACACACAAATTTGTAACAGTTAAAAAACTATCGCAAGTGTGTAATTGCGGCGGTTACAGTCGTCGCAAATATCCTTTTTAACCGTCGCAATCTATTTTTTTCTTGTAGTGAATATTTTATAAAGAAATAAAAGAATAAATCATGCATATTTTAAAACATAAATGATTAATTTACAAAAAAAAATGACTAAATTATTACAATTAAATAAAATAAATAATTAAAAATATAATTTTGTCTATTGCTAACGTTCTTTTATGCAACAGGCATAGAGCACACATAATTATCTTGTGTCCTGTTCGGTTGTAATTCTACTTTGTAATGTGTAAAGGCATAGATTGATTATAATTCTATTTGTTTTTTTTCAGATGTGGGTTGAAAGTGTTGGGATAATTACTATAATGAATTATGACTTCAATTTAAAAACCTTCTCATTCTGTAATGAATTAGTCCAAAACCCATTCAAGTTACGGGCTTAATTGGTCTAGCTTGTTTGGATCAGGAGTGGAGCATAGAGGATCATTCACATTGGTCCCTTACTCTTAAGTCATGATGACAGTCGATAGTATGGGAGATTTTTTACATTGGACCAAAACCAACCATATGGCTCTAATACTAAAGTTAGGTCATGAGGGGAGTCGGGAGATATTCCACATTAGGTCAAGAGCAATTGAACAAGTGAGTTGAACACCACGTCTTAACCCAAAATATTAAGACAATAAGTTTATGAGTCGTCTCACTTATATGTTTCTTAACTATCACATTTTAAAGTAATGTGAGACTTCTAACTCACACTTGCTACAAAACAACTACAAGTTCTATAAAATTATGGACTTGAATTTTATAGTCTAAATTCTATATTTTATCGGGCTTTTCAAGCCGACTCTAATAATTAGCTTATTTTGATAGCTATACAGCACGACAGCAAACCAGATTAAGCATTGAGCCTCTTTTAATCCTCCTTCCTTTCACTCCAAACTTATATCGTTGTAAGAGTAACCTTTTTCTAGTTGTTATGTTTGTGTAAATTTTACATTAGATGTTGTCAAATTTTTTTTTATTCGTTAATTATGATACAATTGGATTCATATAAACAGGTTTTAGCATGTACCAGTTGCCACCAAAGTCCTGAGAATTTTAGGAATGGCACCAATCAATTACAATGGCGTCATTATATGGAAATCAAATTGTTTGACTCTATATTACGAATGAATAAAATAATTGATTACCAGATATACTGTTGATGCTAATAAAGCAACGGTTACCATTCTTTAGTAGTAATTTGTAATTGTTTGTTTGAAATATTATATATATTTTTTGACTCAATTTGAAATATTATATCAGTAATTGAAAAACTATTAATAATTAACAAATAAAGCAATAATAATAGTAATATTATATATTTTTAATTTCATAAGGGGTTTAAATTTGAAAAATCTTGCATTATATATTATATAATATAGAGATTAATTTCTATGCAGTAAAACTTTTTTACACATGTAACCAATCAAAACATGCTAAATAGGTATTTGCAAAAATATTTTAACAACTAACCTAAAAACGTAGCATTATTAAGTGATTTGATTGGACGCATTTGTAAAAAAATTTACACTGTTAGTGCATATAAATTAAATTAAATTCTATAATATAATATATTATAATAATTCATATATATAATAAATGTCATCTAATATTATATATATGTTAAACTATAAATTATATAACTTTTTATTTTTATAAAAATAATTTAATTGAGTCAAAAAAGTGAAAATAACTTAATCTATTTTATTAAAACTTTGTAAAAAGTAGTAAAATAGTTTTATACTCATATTCAATATCAATTATATATTCTATATGATATTGAAAAACCATTAAAATGAACGAAAATTGCTATATAGTACGAAAATTCCTAATGTCTGTAGGTAGATGCTTTTCTTCTGAATTCTATACTAAATCCAATACATCTAAAAATTTACAGAGCTCTCATAAGTCTGTCCAAATTGCCAATTAGAAGGAGCAACAGAATTAACCTCCAAAGATTTTCCATCACTTGTAGTAACCAAAAATGACAAATCTTGTCCAACCAAATTCACACCAGTATCCCAAAATTGTCCCCAATTATGTGTCATTTCAATCCAACCAGTATTAGATCCTTTAATCTCTAAACGATAAACATCACCAGCGTTAGCAACATTGTACACCAAAACCATCAAAAAATAAGGGTTACCTCTTAGCTCAAACCTAAGACCCCCACTTTTGTTACACGGAACACGTCGATATTGAACTGGGATGATCCCAGCTCTGTAAATGGCAATAGTTGTGAACATTTTCATGCTCAAATCAAAGTGTTTTTGTGGAGGGTTACACCAACTGCCATCGATGTAATTGGGAGGACAAAAATTTGTTGCAGTCACTGTGATTGAGGTTACATCTTGTAAACACCATTGAGGATCATTGACACACTTGATCTCAAAACATGCACCACAAGATAAGCCATCATTGAATAGAGCAGTGCTTAATGCTGTTGTTTCAAGCCCATAACCTTGCTGGAAAAGATCTCCATAACCACATGCCCCCTCTACATATATACATATCAAATAAATAAATATATGGACAATAATTTTCATTAAAGGGAGAAAAGTAGAGTTTATGTTATACTTACGCATGGTGTAACCACCGTCCATGTCACCGTAGAAAGTTGCACTTGCATCATACCAATTTGAGTCTATGCCTGCCAAAGGCTGCACGAAGAACACTGTGAAAATAGCTAAAGGAAGCAAAGACATAGTCATAGCCAGTATTGATATTTCATATAATAAGACACAGAGGAAGTGAAGTAATGGGCAGGGTGTAATTTAAAGACTTTAATGTAACGTTAAGGAAATTAAAATTAAGGTTGCGGCCTTTTGTTTCTTTACCATAAATAATTGATGTATATTTTTTAATAAAAAAATAGTTGATTCATTCTTTTTCAAAAAAAAATTATTTATTTTCTTAACTTATTAGGTATTCCAGCACACAATTATTATGGTTTATGTTTAAATGAATGAATATTTTAATTTTGACTATCTTGCTCATTTCCTAATATTCTTGGGATGGGCTTACTACTTAGATGCTTTCAGCAGTTATCCGCTCCGCACTTGGCTACCCAGCGTTTACCGTTGGCACGATAACTGGTACACCAGAGGTGCGTCCTTCCCGGTCTCCCTCCGTCTATTATTACAAGACTCTCCAACATATTTTTGGATATTAAAAAAATAATTATAGGAATATTTGTCAAAAAAATATATTATTTTTCGTATTTACTTATATAGTTATTGATATCATAAGAGACACAAAAATAATCTAATTACACTTTTTAATAATAAAATAATTATAAATCTTTTAAAATCATTAATGCATTTTGAATATTATAAAAGATCTTGTATTGAAGGAAATGATTTTATGATTAGGAAGGGGTGATGTATATATAACTGTTTAACAAAATGAGTAATGAAGGTCGTGGGAAATGGCTAAGTTATTATAGAAATTAGTGTCATGGTATCATGGAAATTAAAAGTACCGGATAGTGTATAATAATGACCAATGCAAGCTTTTTTTTTTTTTTTT